>CM038468.1:1683854-1983854 GCA_021464415.1 Lonicera japonica | reverse complement strand
TTGGAAATGATAAAGGCTATAGTCTTGATGCTGACAGCAAGCAACTGACGTTAAAATCTGTGCAATTTTGGCTGAAAAAACTCAATTCTGCAGCTTATGATGCCGATGCCGTGTTGGACAAGTTCACTTATGAAGTTCTTCACCGGAAGGTAGAGCATAATGATCGAATGAAGAACAAGGTATAGGACTTCTTTTCTCCATTAAAAAACCAACTTGCATTTCGTACAAGTATAGGTCCCAAAACTAGGAGTATCAACACATCCAAAGACAAAATTTACAAAGAAGCCGGTGAGATAGGACTTAGGACGGTGGAATTGATAAGTGGCACTGTTGAACCTAAGGAAATCCGATTGACCCATCCGTATATAGATGAGTTAAAAGTTTTGGGAAGGTACAAGGATATGTCGATTCTAGTGGATATGTTACTTGGTTCAAATGATGAAAAAGGTTTACCAATCATCAGCATTGTGGGAATGCCTGGTCAAGGGAAGACGACCCTCGCTCAGTTGGTATATAAGGATCCGATGGTGGTGAGTCATTTTGATATAAGAATTTGGGTTTGTGTGTCTGCTGATTTTGATATCCTTGGGCTTTTAAACCAAATGGCAGAATCTCTTACCGGAACCAATCCCCATATTTCGAATATTGAAGGGCTGATAGAGAATTATCTTGTAGGAAAACTAAAAGGAAAAAAATACTTGCTTATATTAGATGACATATGGAATGAGATTCCTGAGAAATGGGATTGCTTGGTAAATGCTTTGCTAGGAATAGGTGGTTCTATGAGAAGTAAAATAGTGATAACCACTCGCAGTGATGCTGTTACTTCAATCATGCAAACAACTCACATATATTAGTTGCTAGGACTATCAAAAGATGATAGTTGGTGCCTGTTTAAGCAAAAAGCATTTGCAAATGGTGGTGCAACTGAGACTGGTAATTTTATGACTATAGGTAAAGAGCTTGTTAAAAGGTGTGGGGGTGTTCAATTAGCAATAAGCGCTTTAGGAGGTTTATTACACTCTAAAAAATTGGAAAGTGAGTGGTTGTCAATCCAAAATAGCAATATATGGGATTCTCAGGAAAATACAAGTGAGTCCTAACCACCTTGAAGTTGAGTTATAATAATTTGTCGTCAGTTTCTTTGAAGCAGTGTTTTTCATATTGTTCAGTGTTTCCTAAAGATTCTGACATCAAAAAGGATAAATTTATTCAACATTGGATGACCATAGGTTTGTTTAATCCTCCTAAAGGAAGTCATTTGTTGATGGAGGATATTGGGAACTCCTATTTTAAAACTTTGTTATGGAACTCTTTGTTACAAGATGTAGAGAAGGACGAATGTGGGAACATTATAGGCTGCAAAATGCATGATCTCGTGCACGATCTTGCACAGAACACTGCAGAGGATTATTACTCAGTTGTGGAGGGTGGCAAGGTGAATGTTGTTTCTGATGTTATTCAGTTATCACGGATTCCTGCCTCTGGTAGTATAGAAGAATGTTCAAAGGGGAGTTTTCAGAGGTTACAAACATTGTATATGTTGAATGGTGTCATTGGTAAAATGTTCACAAAATTTAGATGCTTACGGGTTCTAATATTGGATAATTATGAAATCGAAGTGTTGCCAAGTTCAGTCGGAAAGTTGAAACATTTAAGATATCTTGACAATAAGCAGACTTTGATCCATGCTCTGCCTGAAAGCATAGGTAAGTTGTACAATTTGCAGACCTTGAGAGTTTCTTATTTAGATGTGCTTCCCAAAAAGTTCTGGAATTTGATTAGTTTGAGACAATTTTATACTAGCAATTTGCGTTGTCATAATGAATGCATATTTACTGGGGTCCGGCAGTTGACTTGTCTTCAGATATTGCCATTATTCATAGTTAATAGAGAACAAGAATGCTACATAGAGGACTTGGGAGGCTTGAATAATCTTAAAGGTGAATTACGAATTTATGGACTTGAGGACGTGAAAAGCCTAGAAGAAGCCATAAGTGCAAATTTGAGGAAAAAGTCGAGCATCGACGCTTTGGAGTTTCACTGGAAGTTCCACCACGAGTACGATAATCATGTCTTGGAGGGTCTCGAACCTAACTCGAATTTGAGAAGCTTATGTATCAAAAACTTTGACGGGAATAAATTTTCATCGTGGATGATGATGGGAAGTCAGTCCCTACTAGTACTTAACAGCTTGGTGAGGATCAAATTGGATGGCTGCACAAGATGTGAGAAACTCCCAACCCTCGGTCACCTTCCGAATCTTAAGTTTATCGAGATCATGGGAATGCGTAATCTGAGACATATTGGGCCTGAATTCTATGGGACGAATAATGCAACTAGTAGTGGCACTGGGGAAGCAGCAGCTGTTATGATATTTCCATCACTAAGAGAACTCACTCTAAGTCATATTTTGTATCTAAAGGAATGGTCAGAGGCAGTGCTCCCGTCCCCTTTATTTAAGGTATTTCCTTGCCTTTTGAAGTTGAAAATAAAAGAATGTTACATGCTGAGAAGAATCCCAAGCCATTTTTCATCAATTACTCAATTAGAAATTGACGGAAACAAGAGTGGCTTGCCATTGGGAGGCTTGTAGAGAAACGGGACCTCACTTCGAAGTTTGGTCATCCGATCTTGTGACAAGGAGTTGTGTTTGGCTAAAAACACCCTACAATCCTACACATCTATCGAGGATTTGACCATTAGTAAGTGCGGTGCTCTAGTGTCTCTTCCAGACTTGCACTTTCTAACCAGACTTACAAGCTTGACCTTAGGTGCATTCTCTGAGGGGCTTGATTATTTTCCGTGGCCCTCCTCCTCCTCTTTGTCCTCGTTGCAACGACTACATTTGATTGGGTGGCCGAAACTTGAGTCTTTGCCTGAGCCACTTCGGCACCTCTCTTCATTGACAGAGTTGTGGTTAGAGGAATTTTATGGGTTGGAGGCTCTCCCGGACTGGCTGGGAAGCCTCTCGTCTCTTGAAGTTTTGAAGATTTGGGCTTGCAAGAAACTGACGACTCTGCCCACAACGGAAACAATGCAGTGCCTCACCAAATTACAATACCTGAATGCTATCTATAGTCCTTTTTTAAAAGAAAGCTGCGCCGAAGGAAGCGGCTCAGAGTGGCATAAGATTGCTCATATCTTTAACTTGATCATCTCTTGACGGTTCAGCCTCTCGGTATGTTAATTGTCTCCTGCCCATTTGTATTTGCTTTTTTGTATCGCCCAGCACTTATATGATTTTGTTGCTCGCTTGGTACAATATTTTAATATCCATTTTCATCCATTGGTATTTACCATTCCTTTATAATTACCATTCTACTTTATGCATTAATTTAGATCTCTTTACAATTACATTGGAAACAATAATTTGCTGTTTCATGAATTGGCCGAATGGACAACTGAGACATCAAGCAACGCACAGTACTTTATGCTAACATTTTACTATTAAACAGTTATTGGTACAACCACAAATATCTGTAAATTGCTAGTAATAACGATTTCATGGGTAAATTTGTTTTGTTAACTAGAATATTTTGGGGAAACCAACTTTCATTCCATGGCTGATAATATTATGGTTTTTATCTACTATTATATTTCTTTCAAAAATCTTATGATGTTTCCAACTATAAGAATGTAAGATGTTTAGATAAGAGAAAATTATATTAATAGACAAGAAAGCGTAGAAGGAAAATACAGTATTCATTTCGCATTTATAAGCGAATTGTGAGATATATATATATTTTTTAAATTATATGTCTATTGGTGTTGAATGTATGTAGATCACAACCTGATATTTCTTTAATTATACTACTCTTCCACTTGTAGAACTGCTCCTCCGCACAGCAACTATGGATCATTGGATTGCCAAAGCTTGATTAATTTCCTCAGCGCCTCTCTTTCTTGACCCGTTTTTGGTTACATGTTTTTATGGGTTGGAGGCTCCAACAGACTAGCTGGCAAATCTCGTCTCTTCAATTGCTAGATATTTTGAAATGCAAGAAATGCAAGAAACTGACGATGATGCCCACGGTGGAAGCAATGCAGCACCTCACCAATTTAAGAAAGCTGGAGATTTCGAATTGTCTCCTTCTAAAAGAAAGGTTCAACAGGAAAAGCGGCCTAGAGTGGCAAAAGATTGCGTCTAAAAGGACAACACGTAAATTGGTATATTAATCGTCTCCTTTCATTTTCTCCTTTCCTCTTTTCAAAAGTAATGGAGAACATTTGAATTCATCTGCACCGTACCATAAACAACATCAATGTCAACATATGCTTTCAACCCTTGAACAGAAAACAGCTTTCTTTAACTATAATCCGTCCAATATTTCTCTTTAAAAGGAACTTCACCTGAACAGATATTTCACTGTTGTTTCACTATTCTATCATATGTCCCCAAGGAACAAGTAAACACATATGTTCATCCTATTGTTTCACTGTTGAAAATTGGTTTCAGTTACATATAGGACTGTGCAAAAAAATCGAAAAACCGAAATTAGATGTTTTGCAGATTTGCTACAGTTTAAGGTGAATTTGTGTATATATCTAACTTGTTTAGAGCTAAATATATGTATGTATGGTTCTTATTTGATGTGAATTTTTTCATTTCTGAAATTAGATTCTTACAAAACTTAAATGAGTTTGAATCAAAATTAACCGAACCGTGCACACCCTAGTTACGTGTATATATATATATCTATCGAGCTAAGCTATAACGAGAGATTTCCTCAATTTAGCTAAAAGAAGGGATGCATATTTGGAGGGGTAAATAGATAAAATTTGTTTTAAAACTTTGTAAAGATGATCTATATAGTGAGTAGATCACTTCCACCAAATTTCATAAAAAAAAACTCAACATAGAAATGGGTGTATTGAAAAATTGATGTATATGCACATTTTCAACCGTTGAAATTTTTGATGATCATCGCACCTACTTCTAGGATTTTTCAATGAAATTTGATGGAGATGATCTATTCATAATATAGATCATCTGTACAAAATTCCATAAAACAATTCATCAATTTACCCATCTAAATAGGAATTCCTTCTTTTTGTTAAAGTGAGCGAATCCCTCTTTATAGCATAACTTTATATCTATATATATTATTTTTGTTAAAGTGAGGGAATCCCTCTTTATAGTCTAACTCTATATCTATATCTATATATATTATACTCAAAGTTTGTATCATGGAATTGAAGTTGACTTAAATAATAACTATTTGGTGGGTTTTATTGTCTATGTTCATCTGTATGCATTTTGGAGAATCAACTTTATTCCATGATTGCTAGTTATATATATTCTTTTGAAAAATCTTATTATGTTATTAATTTATTAGAATGCTAATAGAGAAAAAAATAAACTGTATCTATAAGTGGACTACACTATTTTACTAAACATGTATGTATTTGTGTAAATTATTGCTTCATTTTCCTTACACCATTTGTCATATTTAGCTAAAATAAACTGTTTTTTGTTGTTTGTTCGTTCAATTATTGTGTGCAGACGATATCGCTAACTGTGAAGATCGGATCACCAGTCAATCAAGCAGGGCAACGATCGGTGGTATGATATTTTTTTTTAACCTTTTCATTTATTTTAATATTTATGGTGATGGAATTGCTTGTATTTCATATTCACCCTATATATACGGTTTCCATTCATGTATCAAGAATAAATTGGGAACAGAAGAAGAAGAATCAATAAGATTTGATGTTTCCCTCATGGGCATTTGTTCCATTGATGTTGCCACCATTAGAGGGTGAATTGAACCGTGTAATTTGTACCTTCTCTTGGTGCTTTCCATTCCGTTTGGACTGGCAGGAGGGAATTGAAAGAAAAGGATCTATAATTACGTTGAAGTCACAAATTCATTATATTGTTTCACTGCTAAAACTTATTTCAGTTGTATATATTTATGTTTGCGTAATATGATGGAATTGAAGTTGAATTAACTGAAAACTATTTCAGGGTGAATGCAGTATTCTCTTTTAATTAATATTTCTTTTGGAGAACCAACTTTATTCCATGACTCCTGGTCATATATATTTTGGAAAACTCCTTTTGTGTTGTTAATTTATTAAAATGTTATTAGATAAAAAGTAATTTGAATGGCACCGTTTGATAACAAGATGAAAAATGATAGAAAAAACATTTGATTTGTTTGAGAAGTAAGAAAATAAGTTGAGGGAGGTGGTGAGATGTTCTCTTACCTTTTGACTTTTTCCCGAGATTTTTTTTTCTTAAGGTAGAGAGAGAAATTTTCCACAAAAAATAAAAGAAGATGGAAGACATCAACTTATAAAAAGTGGAGAGCATTACACCTCATTACTCAAGTTATTACCAACTTCTGAAACAAATCAATTGTTTTCCTATCATTTCCAACTTGTTATCAGACGGAGCCTAATATTTTAGTAAACTTGCATGCTTCTGTCCTAACACCATTGTTCATATTTAGCTAAGATTTGGCTTCAATTGTAGCACTAGATTTGCTACTGCTCCAGTAGGTGATGCTGTCAATGCCAGAGCTCTCAGCAGCTACATCTTCCACCTTACAGTGCTGTCATGATTAAGCAGTGATATATATATATATATATATTTGTGGATTATGATAAATATTGCGCTGTGGTGATCAAACAAGTCCATCCAATTAGTGTGTGTGATTTTGTTTTCCTCAATATTTATGGTTGTGTATTTCACTTCCATCCTATATATATATGGATTCCATTTCTTGTCTCATATAATAACAATACGGAAATGATGTTGCCCTCATGGGCATTTCTTCTTCGATGACTTGGTTATAGGGTGAAGTGAAGGGCTTAAGTTTGTATATCTTCTCTTGGGTTCTTTGCATTCAGTTTGAATTTATAGGAGGGAATGGAAATCAAACGAAAGGTAAGGATTGATTAGTACGGAAAGGAATTTGGATAGTAGATGATAGAAAAAAGAAGGAATGGAAATAACTCTTGTTTGTAAAAGATGAAGAAGAAAAGGAGAAAACTAGTGGATTGTTGTTTACAAGAATGAGATTGTGGCGAGGTATTTCATTGAAGGAATGTGGATTTGTGTATGATCTGATAATTTGTTTAACTTGATTTTGAAAAGCTAGATTTCTCTTTATGAAAGCTGATAATTGCTAAGGAGCCAGAGTTTGTTTTACTTATGGCATTTAATTATATTTATAGCTTCAACAGCTCGTTGGGTTCAAGTTTTAAGAAAGAAATTAACGTTTTGGATCATAGGATTAAAGAGCCTCTCCTAGAATATGAAATTCCTTTCTATTGTTTGGTTCATACTAGAATTCTTATTTTTTTTATTACAAGAAAACTCATCCTAAGAATCTCGGAATTCCAACTAAACGCTAGAATCTAAGAGAAAAGGACATTGGAAATTTAAAGAGAAGTATGTACCATAAAAAATTTACAAATTCACATGGCTAAATTGTTAGGTGGTAGTCTAACAATGTACATCACACTTCCAAATAGACATATTTAACAAAATTTACCATGAAGTATACATAAATTTATAAATATTACAAAATTTGCTATACATAAAAAGCACAAAAATATTTCTATATTTTGTTTTTACAACCATGGCCATTGCTCAAAACATCTTTCTTTTACATCCCACCTAATAAATTCCGGGCTTAAGGAACTTTTTAGAAATGGGTCGTGGCCTACGAAGGGGAGGCCCACTTTCCAAAGGCCCGAATTTGGAATTAAAGGCCCGAAGGCAATGACTCATAGACAGACATGCTTCTGAGTGCCCATATGGCTAACATTTGAAATAATATATTTACTACTTTAGTGTTCGTGTCTATTTTGTTTTGTAGGCTGTTTCGTTCATATGAATATTTTTTATTATTGATTGTCAATATGTCTACCTATTTTCGCTAATTTTCTATCAAACATATTGAATATGAGATTGTTTATCCACTATATGTATGTATAAACATATACTAGCTCGTATGTTTTGAAAATATTCTCATCTTTTTAACTGACTTTTTTGATAATATTTTTGTTACTTGTGCTTCAAATTTGAAATTTATGGTTTGAATTTGATTTTTTTTTATTTATATTTATTTATATTATTTTAATTTTAGCAATTGTTGTTATCTTTAATAAGGGTACTTTTGGAAATAACTTTAGATTTTATTTTTAATAAATTAAAATACATTTTTTCCTTGATTATAAAGTTGTCTTTGAAACTAATCATAAAAATAGGATGTCCTTTGATAGAAGGAGAGTAATCTAGAGATTTGTCCTTCAGAAAAACCCCAAAGAATTACGCCGAAAGCTTAATTTAGTTAATTAATGCATTAATAAATCCTCAGTTCGTCTCAAACTAGGATTTATTTTTTATGCTTTTGCATTGTTTTAAGAAACTCACAATTTCTATTTAATATGTGGTTATCTTGAGAAAAGTAAACGACTCTTGACTTGATAAAGTCTCATATGAAAAAATAAAAACTTTTAATTTAAGAGGAATGTAGTATTTAAGATAAAAGGTAGATGATTTTTAATTATTTTAAATATAAAAAAGAAGTAGAGCATATTATCCAAAGGCCATTTTTGGACCTATAGAATTAAAATGAAGATGAAATTAAAAAATAATATTAATTAATTAATATTACCACTTACACTGTAAATGCAGCCAAAGAGTTTAGTATCAAAGTGAATAGACCATATAAAAGTGTTGCCCTTTTCAACAATAAGTGTTAAAGCTATGAGGGATAGCTCTGCTGCATATATCTTCAATGTAAACTGCCTGTACAATAATAATTTAAGTTAAATTCTCTTAATTTACGGGTTTTATTTTATGTAAATTAAAAACAAAATACATGACAATCAGGTGCTAATTAAAGATTACATTTCTGATTAGCAATATGTTTATAGATTAGTTATTCTGATTGTTCCCAATATTCAAACAAGAAATGTGGCACAATTGACACGTGTATTAATGGGTTTAATTCCCAATTCACACAAATACACAATATATTTTAATAGTTTTAGGTGCATAACAAATGGATAAATATTATATGTTTGGAGTTTCAAACGGAGAAGAGATGTGCATTTTAGTACCAAAACACTTACTACAATGACGAAAGCCCAACATAAATTTACCACTCGCCTAATAAATAGCGAAAGTGCCTTACCTCTTATAAAAAACTTATTACCTTGGTTGATGTTCCATGTGGGAATCACAGTTTATAGTCCACACCCACCTTCAATTAGTTTTAGGTGCCATACAATTCTTTTAAATGGAAAAACTTTCCATGGAAAACAAACGCTTGGGTGGATTTTGAAATCTGGAGTACATGAAAAAAAAAATAGAGAGGACAAAACTAAGCTAAATTAAGTTCAACACCAGAAGACAAAGTCCATGGAGAATTAGGCAATCAAAAACTAGTAAACATGTGAAGCATATGGGATTTTGAACATTTTCGGCAGGACCGAAGTATTGTGCTTTTCAAGAAACCTAAATTGATAAATTTTTGCGTATAAGATATCATATTTTATGCCAAGAGTTCGAATTATATAATGATGCCAATTCGTTAATTTGCTAAATCTCAAACTTTATGTATCTATGAAATTTCCATTTCATCTATACTATTATATAAAGTCATTAAGCATTTAAAATCTCACTACTGAGAAAATTACACTCACACTTAACCACTAAACCGTCTTGAAGTTTTAGTGAAATTTTCTCCTCAAATTATATACATGCAAGTAGCACATGCATCACCTGTATGTGTACTAAGTTGAAAAAGCACAAAAGCTCAAACCAATCATATCTGTAGCTGTTTGGTTAAATTCGTGATATGATCTCCATAGTACAGTGATATCCTTGAAAAATATGAATGAATAAGAATGGATGCAAAGAGAATATAAAGATGTACAAGTGAAAATAGAATGAAAGAACAAGAAATCATGTGAGGGCTGGGTGATAGAAAAGTGGAAAAAAATAATACCGATTTCTGGAAATAAACTGCATAGAAGCTGAACCATCAACATATTCGATCTTCTTTCAGGGATATGGGCAATCATACACCACTCTGGGCTGCTTATCTAGCTATACCATTCTTTTAGAATATACACATCACTGCAGAACAAAGTAGGAGTAATAAATATCACATCCTAGAAATAATCGTGTTCCCATTAAGGTTTAGAAACTATTCGATGAAATGTTGGCTATTTGACTTTTAACAAATCTTGTGAAAATTAATTACCATTTATTAGGCTAATTTACTGGAGAAATTAAAAACCACTAGTGTATGTATCAAACTTCAGAAAATTTTGCAATAGAGTTGCGTATAATTAGGGCGACAAGATCTAAAGTATGCCTACAAGGGCAACAAGATCTAAAGTATGCCTACAAGCGCAACATCTTTTCCTAATGATTCTTTCTTTCTTTCTCACTTTATTTCATATATGAATGGAACCCATGTGTGTATGGATCAAACTAAATGAAATACAAGCAAATCCATAAAATGGTAAGAGAAAAGACACTACTAGTCGGACCTGTTTGGTTGAACCGTGATCGATCTGATGATATCCACTGTTAGTGGTATCCTTGATATTATCATCTTCAACAAATCAGGTGAAAACAAATAAACTAAAATCAAATTAGTAACTTCAACTCAGCAGCAATAACAACTAATTAAAGATTTATCATAAGAGAGGCATACCACTTAAGCAGCAGCAACACATAGATAGCACCGGCAACCATAGTAGTAGCAAAAAAGGAAAAAACCTGAAACAGGCTGAACATGCCAATTTCTAAACAACAAAGCCGCATTAGAGGCTGAATGTACCATCACCAGAAGACCCTTGAATGGATATGGGCAATTTTATGCCACTCCGAGCTGATTCCTTCGATGCATATTCCTTTTAAAAGAGGAACTGTATGTTGGTAAGGCTTTGCATTGTTTCCACTGTGGGTATAGTTAGTTTAAAATCCACTCTGAGTGCTAATTCCATAAAACACAGCTTCTTTAATGGCTAAATGTTCAAAAACTACTCAGTTTATAATCCTCTAATTTTAGTGCCCGTCTGGTTCGATTTTTTGTTCGTTCCTAGAATCCAAAATGGTAATTTCGCATAAAAAGTTTGAGCTTCATCAACTTATAATTTAACTTGTTAATGTGAACTATAAGAGACTCCTAACGTGAATTAACCAATTTAGGATTCTAAGAATGAACCAAAACTCAAACCAAACGAGGCAACCTTGGCACATATTAAGATCGACCTTATCTCCTAGTGGAACACTAGTCCATAATTACCGAAATTGAAAATGGTTAAATGAAGGTTACCTATTCCAAATATGCTCAAATGATAATCGAAAATCAAACAAAATATATAATATAGTATCCACAACACAACTAAACCATATAATATTGTCCACTCTACGGTAACATTCTGTAGAGGAAATACATTCATCAAGAAAGAAAGTTGTAAAAAGAATAACTTCTCCGATAATCGCCCCAAACATGTACATCGTCATGAACCTGTGAACAAGTGTTTGTGTAAAAAAAATATATTAAGAGAAAATGGTTGATATATTTCATCAGTTCAAGTTTGAGGAGTATATGGACTATTGTAGAAACAGCTAAAGCAGAATAAATGGTGCCACAATTAGACTTATATACTCCCTCCATCTCTAATTCGAAGTCACATTTTTCATTTTTGGGACTTCTCAAATTAGGAGTCACCTTTCCTTTTGAGACGTAATTGATGGACAAATAATTTCAAAATAGTAAAAATATAGTTCTATCTTTAACCATTCCTTATGTTGAAATAAGTGTTTTCTTAAATCGGATGAAGTGGTACATTACTAGCCTACTACATATGTGCCCCATTAAGAGTCATGTCGTATCTTAGTGGCTTTTGCATGACAGTTTAGTTGCAAAAGTGAGGTGAAAATATGAGTAAATCGTAAAGGAAAAGAACTAACAAATAAGAAGAGCATACTAACCTATTAGCCCCTAAACTTCCTCTGCACTCTCGCCATATTTACTGCTATCATCACATAGATCCAATATTGTATCTTGTCCAAGAGCTTTAAATAGGCGTATCTCCATGAGCTTAGGAGCATTAATGAACCAAATAATCCCCAAAACCCAGTAGCAAAACCAAGAACTGCACTCACATATAACCCTGTTGTCACAAACGTATCCTCATCTTCTTCATTGGTGTAACCTTTGCCATGATCAGTAGAGGGGCAAACCGAAGTTGATTCATCTTTTGGGCACTCATTTAGCGGAATCCCACAAAGTTTGTCATTTCCAGCATACATAGAGGCATTGAAGGTCTGGAGTTGAGTGCTTAGTGGAATTTTACCCGAAAAATTGTTACTTGACAAGTCTAATACACTAAGAAAATTCAAACTTCCAAGATCAATAGGTATTGCACCAGAAAGTTGGTTTCTGGACAAATCAAGAATTTCGAGATTCTTCATCTGACTAATATTTTGAATTATATGCCCAGTCAAATTGTTTCTTGAAAGGTTCAGGGAACATAATCCTGCAAGACTTGCGAGTTCTTGGGGAATTTGTCCAACTAGTTTATTACTAGAAAGATCAATGCATTTCAGTAATCTCAGAGTACTTTTGTATTCTAACAATTTTCCTTTCCACTGCACCAATGCACTAAGCATGTACGTTTCATAGTAATTTTTCCTAGACGTTATAGAAATTCTAAAATTCGTGGTCTTCTTCGAACTTTCTGTTTGAATCAAAGAATAAAGTTTGTCGAAGCATTGTGGAATGATTCCTGATATTTTGTTCTGAGAGAGGTCCAGGACTTGAGTTTCATTAAGAAAACACATGCTAGGGGGTATGCTTCCATAGAACTCATTCTTTCGGAAACTAAGGACATATAAATGTGTTAGGTCTGTCCCTACCCACGCCGGTAGTTGTCCTGATAATTTATTTTCACTTGTATCAACAACTTCTAGAAATGAACAGTTCTTCAAAGATGAGGGGAGTTCCCCTATGAAACTGTTGTTACGCAAGTTCAACAATATAAGCTGATCAAGGAAGCCAAAAGAGGCTGGAATTTTCTGGGACAAATTATTGTTTGACAAATCAAGAATTTCCAAGTTATTCCCGTCGATCCAACAGTCTGGAACCTCACCTGATAAAAGGTTGTCTGAGAGGTCGAGAAAATTTAAAAACTTAGTCACAATTGTGCACAATGAAATGATTGATCCAGAGAACATATTTTTAGAGAGATTCAGCGATGTCAAATTACGAGGAAATAAAGGTATTGGACCCTTAAAACGATTAGAACTCAAATCTATATTATCAAGATTAACAAACTTGAGTGATAAATCAGGTAGCATTCCATGGATTTGGTTATCAGAGAAATTTAGGCGAACTAATTTTGGTGAGAGATCCCAAAACCAATGTGGAATTGTATCCGAAATTCCAGCACTAGAGATATCAAGGAAGGAGAAATTGCTTTGAGATCGAAGCCATTTTGGAAAATGAGGTCCCAACTTGCAGCTTGAAAGTTTAATAATATCCAACTGAAAACGAGGAGTCCAATCAGAGCTGAACTCCAAAGTCAACAAGTTAAAAGACAAGTCTAATTCCTTCAAGTTGGAAAGTTCCCCAATGCTTTCGCCTTTTATCTTATTGGTAGTCTCCCAGAGGAAATGATGTTAAGTCAGGCAATGATCCATTCAATTCATTATCTTATTCAAGAGGAGAACTTCAAAACATTTTGGGAAAACCCAGTTTATTACCAACTGCCTCAAAGATGAAAAGCTTGTAAAATCAGGTAATGAGCCACTGATTTTGTTTTCAAATAAATCCAAAATCTCCAATGAATTATTTGATGCGAACAACTTTTGGAAAAGCTTAGGAAGTTGTCCAATTAAATTGTTATAAGATAGGTCCAGTGACCGGATACGACTTAAGTTCATGAATGATTTTGGAATCTCACCTTCAAGGGCACATTCATAAAGAATGAGACTTTCGAGGGACATCATATTCCCAAAAGTATCAGGAATAGAACCTCCTAAAGGATTAAGAGACATGTCAACATCAACAAGGCTACTACTGAAATTGAATAACCAATTGTAACTCGAAGAATTAGTGAAACTGTTACCTCTCAGACCAATGGTAGAAAGAGGAATAGAAGAAAAGTTTGTCAAGTGATGTGAGGGAGAAATGATTCCAGGGAGGTTGCAGTAATGAAGGTGCAAGCTTGATAGGAAAGAGAGCCTATCAATGGATTGTAGCAAGTCGACCTTCTGAAGGTCAATAGTACTGAGATCAAGGTGTCGTAACAAACGAAGATTAGATAGCCACTCTAGGTTTTCGACCATCAGGTCGTAATTAAACCCCAAGTCAAGAGAGCGCAAGGTAGTAAGGTTCCCAAGCTGATGAGGAACTCTACCAACAAAGTAACTGTATGACAGATTCAAGTGTTGTAATTTGCTGAGGGAACCAACGAGGGATTGGGCTCGACTGGAAATCATTGTAATGAATTCTGGGATTGGGAACTCTACCAACAAATAAATTGTATGATAGATTCGGTAATTTGTAGAAAAATTCTGGGATTGTAACTGAGGTCCAAATACTTCAAGTGATTCAATTCAAGTAAAGAGGGACTAACCTTTCCACTGAGATAAATATCATCACCAGTGGCACTGTCATACCAACCATGAACATCGAGAAGGATTACATGATCAGTAGTATTGCTACAGAGGATTCCTCTCCATTTGCAGCAGTCTTCTTCTTGGCTCCCCCAAGAAGAGAGAAGACGCCCTTTGTGATCCACAATTTCTTTCTTAAAATTGAGGAGTGCTTGTCTCTCATTCTGTCTGCACCTGATCAACTTCACAGCTCCAGCACCTCCTGAACTGGAACTGAAAAGCAAACAAGTGAAGGCTACGAACAAAGGTAGGTTTTCAAACAACATTGATTTTGTTATTATTTTGGAAGCCATAATTATCAAAGCAAAAAAGAAAAACGATTTTTTGTTGTTGTCGTTGTTGATGTCTTGAGTTACTTTTATAGCCAAAAGTTCCGACATTTCTTTCTCACTACGTTCCCCACTTCACAAGTGAAGGCTACGAACAACATTGATTTTTTTATTATTTTGGAAACCATAATTATCAAAGCAAAAGGCAAACGAGTTTTTTTTTTTTTTTTTGTCGGTTGATGTTTTGAGTTACTTAATAGGCCCTTTTTATAGCCAAACAAAAGTCCCGACCTTTCTTTCTTTCTTTCTATTTAATACGGTCCCCATTTCACATTAATTCTTATCTTAATTATATCTTAATTAATTAACTGATAGAATAGATTTTCTGATTTTTTAATTGGTTTAGAAATTAACGAGTCAAGATTTGGCAAAAGTCTTTTATTTCTTTTTGGTATCCACCGGCTGTTCTTGCGTTACATTAAATTGCAAAAACTTTAACAGTTATAAATTGAGCATCAATTAATTTAGATGTAACTTCTTATCTTATGAAAAAAAATTAGGTGTAACTTTTAATTGGTTTAAAAATTCAGATATAAATACTTATTTTGCCTCTTAAAAAATAAAAAGTATGCTTAATGCCTAAGCTTGAGATCTTAATTCTTAAAGAGGTAAAATATATATTTACATGAGATCATTTTACAAAATCTTATAAAAAAATTACACTACAAAACATCCGAATATTAAATCAATGACGACTATTCTCAGTCTTGATTTATATATATATATATATATATTTATATTCACAATGGTTATAAATATTAATTAGTAGATTTCAAAAATAAAAATTTTATATAAATATTCGATTTTTTGCATTAAAAGTCGTAACACTTTAACTTTATTTATTTTTATATGTGAAAACTAATTGAAAGACCCATTAATATGATTTTACATGCCAAGAAAAATTCTAAGCAAGTTATACCTTTATGGCCATCACCACATGTTTAGCACATAAAATCAGCACATGGCATAATAACTTTATATTGTTATGTTAATTATGTCTAAACTAGTAGACTAAATTTATTTATTTAATTTTTTTTGTGGAAATTAAAATAATGGAAATGGAAAATCACCAAATGAAATAATTCCTTTGAATTGGAATAAAGTTAGATTTTTTTTTTCCTTTCAATCATGTTTGATAATAACATGGAAAATGATATGAAAAAAAAAACAAGTAATTTGTGTGAGAAGTTGTGTAAGAAATTGCTCTTCATCTCAAATTAAGATATCATACATTCTTCTTTATCTTTTGAGATATTTTTTCTTCCTTACCCCGAAATAAATTTTTTCATGAAAAAATGGTGTTAATCTCAACAAAGACTCAACTTCTTTTCAATACAGATTAATTAATTTTCTCTATCTCACCTTTTTGTGCTTGGAAAGATCACTTTCTTCATTCCACACTTATATGGTTTCGGGTAGTCTCCTTGTATTGTTTGTTAATATCAGAGGAAATGATGTTTACATTTTTCTTTATCTTTTGAAGATATTTTTTCAACCAGCTTCAAAGATGAAAAGCTTACAGGTAATGAGCCACTGAATTTGTTCTTACCTAATTCCAAATAATTTTTTTTCATTGAAAAAATTAGAAAGTAAGAGTTAATCTCACCAAATGACTCAACTTATTTTTCAACTTTTCACACAAAATAATTAATTTTCTTACTATTTTCCATATTCTTGCTTTTTTGTGCTAGGTTTTTTACCCAAAAGTTCTTTGGAAAGATTGACCATACTTTCTTCACGCTGTCCACACTTGCCATTAATGAGGGAAGACTAATTGAAAGACCATTTGGTCTGCTTTTTCACCTTAAGGAAAATTCCAAGCAAGTTACAACTACATGGCCACCACCACAAGTCAAGGTCTGGCAAAAGTCTTTTATTTCTTTTTGGTATTCACAAGCTGTTCTCGCATCACATTAAATTGCAAAAACTTTAATAGTTATAAATTGAACATCAATTAATTTAGGTGTAACTTCTTATCTTATGGAAAAAATTAATGTTAGGGGCTAATTATTTCAGCCTCTTAGGTATGACTATTTCTATATATTTGATACAAAGATAAAATTCTAAATGGAAATATTACATCCACATTCAAGAATACCAACTCCTAATGTAAATATACAGATGATTCTTAACAATTTTATCAAAACAATAAAGCAAACGTTTTTTTAATGTTCTGAGTTCCCATTGTAAAGACTCAACTTTTCTCATGTTGTCCCTACTTATTAAAAGATCAGTTATTGTCATTTTGCATAGTAAAGGAAAATTCTTAGTAAGATACACATTCATAGCCATATACCACCATGTGTTTTCAGTGGGGAGCGAGGAGTTAATGGTAAGGGGTTCTATATAGTACGTAACTCTCCTTGATATTTCGGTATTTTAAGAAAATAATGCTTTAGTTAAAGATGATAAATAAAATTTATAAAATGACAATTTTGAAATGTTGGAAGTACTAATCAAGTGTTGAATGAGTAATGCTACATTTACTGACTTTATCAAGCGGTTACTCATACTAAATATATTGGTGGGTTATATATTTCCAAAATGTGTAACTTATTCATTCATTGGATATAATTTTCCAATAAACAGCCGGAAAGAAAATTTGTTATTGTAAGGTAGGTAGCAACATGTTTTCACCTAATCAAAAGTATGTACTTTTAGCAGAAAGTCTAGAAGTTCACATTCTGGCTGCAATAATTGACTTTAGCCCCACGAAATTACTAATAATTAATAGAAAAAACCAGATAGATGGATAGCATCACCTACTCCTGCAGCAATAGCAAACTTAGCGCCATAATTTGAACCAAATATTTGTTAAATATGACAAGATTAGTGAAATATTGTAGACTGCTTATATATACACACTATTTTTTCTCTGTTTCTTCGTTTTTCAATATTCAGTTTTTCCTGCCCTTTTCTTTTAACATTCTAATAATGTAACAACACGAAGATGTTGAAATTGATAATCCAAAATATATACAAATGAATGGACCGAGATGGTAAACCAATGGAATAGTTGTTACTAAACTTTAATTTCGTCATATTACTCTTTAAGTATAAAATGAACTTATGTGCTTTGCTTGATTATCGTCTCGATCAATTGCCTGTTCAGCTAAAGTTTCTTTTAATGAGAAATCTAGAAAGGATTATAGTTAAAGAAATCCAGTTAAGGTGGGTTATGGTAATGATACGATTCTCAGACGGATTGTTGAAAATAATCAAGCTGTACAAGTTAAAAAGAGAACGAAGAAAACAGAAAATGCCAATGGAAGAGAAAGGATGCAAAGAGATTATAAAGATGTACTAGTTAAAAAGAAACTGAACCAGCAAAAATCACGTGTCACAACGAAATTGGTGAAATAAGAAAGGAGAGGAAGTTGCTCACGCATATTCACAATAAGGTGCATGTACAGATTACTATTCCCTCTTGGTGAGAAATAAGATTAATTGCATTTGATGGTTCCACATGGAAACGAATTGAATTCTAAACAGTTCTTTTAAGTGGGAAAGCTTTCCGTTGAAAACAAACACTTGGTGCACTTTTGAAATATGGGTGCATGAAAAAAAAATGAGAAAACTGAGGATAAATGAAGTTGACCAGCAGAAAACTAAGTCCATGGAAAATTGGGCAATCAAGCACTAGTAAACATGGGAAACATATGGGATTTTGAAATTTTCTGCTGGACCGAAGTGTAAACAAATGCACGTAAGTATGAAATTTTCAAAAATCAAGACTGAATATGAAACAGTTCTTTTTATTTTGTTTTCTTCGACTAGCTTATCAACATGCCAAAACAGATGCTCAGGATATATATTTTGGATTAAGAACGACTATCCTCGGTCTTGAATTTTTTTGACGCAATGTTATATTTTCAATGGATCTTGCTTTATGAATATACTAACTAGTATATTTCGACAACATACTAGTTAGTATATTCATTATAATCTGTGATTGATTATATGTTATGTGTGTGAGTGGGAATGATATTTATTTGATGTTTCAATATGATAACAAATCAGATTTAAGGACTATGATTGATTATATACCAATTAAATATCATATGTGCCTGTGATCAAAAAACTTCATAATATAGATTTGTTGTAAGGAACTATATATTGCAAAAACGCATATAACTTCTAACTGCATGTACAAGGCACAGGGCATATTCACCATTCCCATTTCTTTTAGTTGTTGGATGGGTAGGTACTACCCTTCCTGTTATTTTTCCTTCTTTTTTTTCTTTTTTTTTTTTCTTTTTTTTTTTTTTTTTTTTTTTTTTTTTTTTTTTACTTTTATAGTTTTCCTTTAAAAAAAATTTGGGACAGCCAAGGTCTTCTTGGCTTGAGATGAACGCCGCAACTTATTTGAGCATTTTTTTTACCATATGTAAGGTGCAAATTAACAAAAAAAGTTCATATGCCAAATTTAATTTGCAAATTTACTCATTATGTTTATTACAATTGCGCCGTGGATGCTCTAAAACTGGGGAAACTGACTCTTTATGGTACCAAACTACCATTACCCTACATTTCTGTAGAGAAGAACATTTAGTAGACATCTGAGTGTATTAGAAAAGCATCATATGATTGTCTCACCATGGGACAACAAAACCTAAGTACATGGTCGTCCCATTGATTTTTTATTTTTTTTAAGGATTTTTTTATTTTTCCCATTCTCTGATGGGACTCTAACTCGGAAGCTACCAAATCCTGCAGGTAGGTGCCTAGCTTTACCACCGGACTAACCCACTAAGAAGTGTGTGCAGTTGACAATTTCATGTTGAAAAGTATCCATGTTATATAATTATGTTATGATATTGATTTGGGTGCAATACAATGAATGGTCAAGACTTATGCTTATCTATGCTAATAAATGAATTTCCAATTATGTCCCCGACATAATTATTTTTACTAAAAATGTAAGATATGTGGATTGAAATTATAAATGTTGAATTAATAAAAAATGCTTTATACACTGAGCTAACGTCAATCCTTTTTTCAATTCTTCATTTCAAATTAGATTATATGCTTGCAAAGATATGAGTGTTCACGTAAGCTTCAAGACTAAAGCCATGGAATCAAGCTGAATACTTTGGAGAATAAGTTGCCTGAAATTATTTAGTTTTTTGCTATTTTGATGGAAACGAAACCAAATATTGTTCATTAGACAACTAAATAACTCACTATAAGCTTTATCCAAGTCTAGGACAACATTTTTATCCGTAAACTCGAATTTTATCAAATTCAAATAGAATTTCAAGAACAGGAATTTAGTGGCCATTTGGTTGCACAAGAGAAAATGCATAATCGTTAACTATTCGCAAAGTACACAAATGTTGAGCAAGTAATGCTACATTTATCAGTTTTATAAAGCGGTTACTCATACTAAATATATTGGTGGTTTAATTATATATTTTCAAAATGCATAACTCATTGATACATTGGATATAATTTTCCAATAAACAGTGGGAAAGAAAATTTGTTACCGTAAAGTAGGTAGCAACATGTTTCCACCTAATAAAAAATCTGTACTTTTGGCCCTTTAAGAAATTCCGGAAAATCACACTCTAGCTGCAATAATTGACTTTACCTTTAAGCAAGTCTTCCTTCCAACTTTATCCCAAAAAAAAAAAAAAAAAAAAAAAAAAAAAAAAAAAAAAAACCCTTTTAAGTGGAAGACATAATTTGACTAGCTTTGATTTTGTTATATTCGTTCAAGAAAATAGCATTTTAGTCAAAGCATATATATGTGTGTGTATAGTTGTGTGTGGATACAAAGAAACCCGGCAGTGCAAAAAGTGAATGCATCTTATTGAGGCTAAGTTAATTTTTTGGCAAATCTCTTAATATACATAATTATTTATTAAATGACAGCGAAGACTTAATTAGGATTTTTATGTTAAGGTTTTTGGGAGTTAAGAACTTAAGAGACTTAACCACGAGCACTTCAAATATCTCATCTTAAAATCTATTGTAATAATTTTAGCCAAGTACTAGGATCAAGGGAAACATCGGATTTTGAACATTATCAGTAGATCCAAAGTGTAATGAAAAGCACCGTAAAATAAGATTGCTAAAAGAATCAGTTTTAGTAGTTTCTTTCACAATCTCATACAACAATACGACATAGAGGTTTTTTTAAAAAAAAATTAATAGACAGTCTCTTTTACAATTCCATTGAAATAAGATGCCCTTTTTAAAATTTATCTATTAAAATTTATCTTTTACAAGGTTTTTTGTACCTGTTTTTTTATTCAAAAGTTCCTTGGAAAGATCGGCCTTGCTTTGTTGATGCTGTCCAAGCAAGTTACAACTACATGGCCACCACCACATATATAAGCATATGAGATAATTGTTGTGCAAATTATGGGACTTTTTAGAATCCGGTTCCTGAAAATTTTTAGTATGTGCTCTCTTACTATATATTTTTTTTAAAATAATGTAGTTTGTGGAGAGTACACGAATACATAGATACTATGCAGTAGATATTAATTTTTTTAGTGCACATACTAGCATCAGTGTTGAGAGATACGGGAGTTACCAAAAAATAGTACCTTCAAAAGGTCTCATCTTTTAAAAGTAAGCAATTACATGGACCGCCTTCTTTGTTAAACAAAAAGTTGAGGGACTGTATTCAAGGACCGGATCCTAAGTTTTTCTTGAAAAAAAAAATGTGTATATGACTATATGTTTAAATTCAACTCATAGTACTTTTTGTATGAGTGATCACTAGTTGCAATATATTCCTAACTAGATATTTCCCATGCATGTTTGACATAATGGTTAAAAGAACACAAGCCAAAAATAATATTAACCAAGCAAAAAAAAATTGTTTATGGGACCATTATAAAGCACGCACAGATCGAAGAGTACAAAATCAATAGTTAGGGTTTCGATTTTAATTATAAATAAAAATCTTAATATTTTAAAAAATTGTATACTTGGAGTTCGATTTTACCTGAATGTATATAATAAACCCTAGCTATTTAAAAAATAAAATAAAAATAAGCTCAATGTATTCCTATATGCAATAAGGACACATGTTATAAGCAATTGAAGAATGGAAAGAAAACATGCTATATGGGTCATCGTCGCTTTTTAACTATGGATCATAAATGGTGGAGAAATATGTCTTCTTTTGATGGTACAAGAGAGAATCAATAAAGACCAAAGGAACTAAGTGGTGATGAGGTACTTGCTCAATTAGATAAGGTCGGGCCAATAATTACGGTAAATGTACAAAAAGAAAGCGTGAATCGTGGGAGTTACATTGGTCAAAGCGTAGTATTTTTTTTGATTTTCCTTATTGGAAATATCAAAAACTACGTCATAATTTGGATGTAATGCATGTTGAAAAAAATGTCTGTGAGAATGTTGTTGGTACACTGTTGAATATTGATGGAAAAACAAAGGATACAGTCAATTCTAGGTTGGATTTAGGAGAGATGTGTAAACGTTTTGATTTACATGCATACAAGAAAAGAGATAAATAGATAATGCCTCCTGCATGTGAATTTTGGCTTTCATTGAAGCTGCAGGATGGATATGTCTCAAATATTAGTCGATATGTGGCTAAGGACGGTCGAGTTTCAGGAATGAAAAGCTATGATTGCCACATTTTCCTAAAACGCTTGCTACCACTTGCAATACGTGGTTATTTGCGTAAGGAAGTGTGTCAACTACTAATTGAGCTTGGGTCATTTTTTAAAGAATTATGCTCAAAGACATTGAGAGTTGATGTCTTGGAAAGGCTTGAGAAAAAACTTGATGTGACGTTGTGTAAGCTTGAAATGATATTTCTATCATCTTTCTTTGATATTATGATTCACTTACCGATTCACCTCGCACGAGAGGCCATTCTTGGTGGACTGGTGCAAGATCGATGGATGTATCATTTTGAAAGGTAATCTAAAGTATGTATTGGCCTTGTTTACCTAATTTTTCATTAAAAGTTTTCAATTATTTGCATTTATATTATATTCCTTTTTAGGTATATGCACATGCTAAAACAATGTCTTGGCAACAAGGCACGGCCTGAAGGTTCAATCGCCGAGGCTTATATTCTTAATGAATGCCTAACGTTTTGCTCAATGTATTTGCATGGTATTGAGACCAAATTTAATAGGCCTGAGAGGAACTATGATGGCAATGAATTTCAAGAAAGGATGTCAATTTTTTCGTATAATGGTCGATTGCTCGGCAAAGCAAATTATGTACGACTCTCAGAAATTGAATGGCATAAGGCTCATCAATATGTGTTGGATAATTGTGATGAAGTATAAGAATATGTAAAGTACGTTAGTCTCGACTAAATCTTTCATTTTTCCTTGAATAATTTAACCATTATTTAAAATAGTCCATCTTGTCTAGTAAGCACAAGGAGTTATTAAAGGCGAATGAGAGTACAAATATAGACACAAGACATGCTGAGGGGTTCCCTAAATGGTTTGAAAATCGCGTAAGTGTTAAAAATTGTAAAATTATACTATAACTACAAGTTTATTAATCCTTACTTATTTATTTACTATGCAAATTGATAAATAGGTGAAAGAGTTGGAGCGTCATTCTCCTGATCTTGTTACCAAGCAACTTGGTGCCTTGTCTTAGGGTCCTGACCGAAAAGTGAAACAATATAAAAGTTTTGTAATTAATGGTTATAGATTTCACATCAAGGATCATGACAAGTATAGAAAAACTCAAAATAGTGGAGTAGTTGTGGTTGGAGAACATGAACAAAAAGAAATTAATTTTTATGGCGAGTTGTATAACATTGTTGAGCTAGATTATGTTGAGGGAAACTATGTTGTTCTCTTTAAGTGTGATTGGTGGAACCTAGGAAAAAAAAGGGGGTCGTTGGAATACGCACTGATGAATACGAGTTCATTAGTGTTAACACTGCCAATACATGGTACAATAATTAACTGTTTGTACTAGCTTATCAAGCAGAGCAAGTATTTTATGTCCCCGACATTAAGCTAGGCAATCATTGGAAAGTCGTCGTAAAAAATACACCTAGGGACAAGTATGATTTTCCTGAAACACTATCAGAGGAGTTAATGGGAGATTACGAACCATACCAACAACTTGAGACAAATGTTATAAATAAGCCAATGGAAGTTGATGATGGTGATCTTTTTTTGAGAAGATATGATATTCCAGTAATGGAAGTGACTCTTAATAATGTCGAGCGTAGGAAAATTGTACATAATGAAGATGATGACTTTATTAATGATGTTGATGAGGAAGATGATGAAGATGAAGAAGATGAAAATATGCTATTATCTGATGAAGATGGTGGCGTTAATGAAGATGGCGACGTTAGTGGGGATGGTGATAGTCATGGCGATAGTAATGGTGATGACAATTATGTAGATATTAATTGAATAAAATTTATCATGCATCAGGTGATTCTTATCTTATTCATGCTTTTATTTATTTATTTTAAGAAATTAGGAATTTGTGTGATAAAAGGTTGATTTTAATTAAACCCAATTCTTTTTTAAATTACTTGAAGCTTAATAGTTTTAGGTTTAACTCACTCATTTTTTTTTAATTTGTAAATACCTATTTAATCTAAATATGCAATAATCAAGATATTTGATATATTTTTCTTGTTCAGATATGCCTAGCTCAAGTAGGGCACGTGTTCCTAAAGTAGCTGTTTCACAAGGTGGGTCGAACTCGTCAAATCCAACAATTGATCAATCGAATGAAACAAGTGGCGCTAATGGTTCTGCCATTAACACATCACGCCAATCACGTGTGTTTAGTAGTGAAGGTATACTTTTAATTAATAGTTATGTTACATACTTGAAATGACATAATTTTGTTATATTATACATGGTGTTTTTCTTTTTAAATAGGTCCATCCTCTACAAAAAGAGAAAGGGGACCAACACGAGGATTGGGCTTAGCAAAGAAAAAACAAAGAGGGGAGCCATTAGAGGTTTTTGTTTCGGAGAATCGCCTAGTAGGTCGAAATTCAAAATAGTTTGTTAATGAGATTGGCATCCTTATTAGAGACTACGCCCCACTAAACGTCAGGTATTGGAAACAAATCCCAGAGGAAGACAAAACTAAAATGTAGGAAATTTTAAGGGTATAACACTTAAAACTTGGCTTTATTCCAATTGCTTTATATGAAGATATATTATTGTCTATTATTTGAAATTATTTTCTTTTGAAAAAATAGGACAAATTCAATGTGCCCAATGATGAGGAGTTACGAGAATGTACTATGCAACAAATGAATACACAATTCGTAAACTTTAGATCACTCATGCACATCAGTGTTTTTAAGAAATATGAATCAATTGAGGTTGCACTTCAACATGGCCCTCCTGTATTGACTCAAAATAGGTGGCGGGATCTTTGCCTTACTTTTCTTGATAACAAATTCTAGGTTATGAACCTTATATTGTTTTTTAGCTTCATATTTCCTTTATTTTTATGTCCCCTCTTGTTAATTATTGTCAATTGTATAGTTGTGACAAATTATTTGTAATTTGCAGGAAAGAAGTAAAATAAACCAACAAAATAGGGCACAATAGACTATTGTTCATACAACTAGGAGTAAAGGATTTCATTGTTTGGAATTTGAAATGGTAAAAGTTTTTTAATAAATTGTTTGAGTTGTAAACCTAATTACTTTTATATAATTTAAGTTACTTTACTACAGACACGAGAGCCTGGAGAGAAACCAACAATGAAACAATTTTGGAAGACTACTCGCACTAGGAAGAAGAAGGATGGTGACAATGCTGAGGATGGTCTGGATGTAGATGGTGAGGATGGTTTACGTTGGGTGAACAAAAAAGCTAAAAAAGTTTATGTAAGATTTCTCAATCTAATTAACTCTATAGTATGACTAAATTTTTATTATTAGTGAATGGTGGTTACCATAAAATACTTAATTATATGTTGTAGGAGGACGTTGAAGACCTAAAACTCAAGTATCTATCAGAAAATGGGGTGCCACTGGATGATGATGAAGCATTTAAACAGGTTTTAGGATACAGATCCGGTTATATTCTTGGTCGTGGAGCTGGTCCGAAGTCAATTTCTTCGTCCATAAGGACTAAAGAAAAAGAAAAAGACGTTATGAGAGACAAACAAGTGGCTGATGCAAGGAGAGAAGCAGATGAGGCAAATAAGAGGGTTGAAAATCTACAAAACGAAGTCGATTAACTTAAGGAAAAAATGGAAATGATGATGAACAGGTAAATAGCTAATCTTTATATATGCAATGTCTTTAGGTCTGTTTAATTGCTTGGGTTGCTAGGTTTGTTTCAATCTAGTTTAGAACACTGTTTTAAAGTGTAAATTACCATTTTATTTTATAACACTGTTTTGGAGTGGTAAATTAGTTAAGTTTTGGGAGCCCAAGTTAGGTCACTCTTGAGACAAATGAACTTTTAGGAGTGGGAAGTCCATATTAGTGAAAACAATTCATTCGGTTCCCTTTAACAGAAAAAATTAACATGTTTTATAATAATATACTCTCTTAACATGAAAAAAAAACCCTTTATTTCAATAACATTATATTATTGTGTGAAAAAAGGGGCTTGAACAAAATGGATTGTTTATGTTGGTAGCTATTTTCTTTTTTAAATTATATTGGTTTTCTATAAATAAAGTGATGTCCATTTTTTCTTTCTATGATCTTTTCAAGTTATTAATATATGGTAGATCCTTTATATAAGTCATTCCGTTTATTTGGATTTTTATATTAGAATCTCCCGTTTGAGGCTTTTTACTAGCTTATTCTTGTTAATTTTGTTGTTGTTATTCATAGCTTCTCAATTTATTATCTATTGAAGGATTTTATGGGTCTTGCTTTATTTCTTTGTTACTTAAGTCTTTCTCCGAATTAATACAGCGAAAGACAATCTCTATTTATATATATACGCGTGTGTGCACTGATACTTGGCAGCGCTTGAACCTTGTGATATTTTTTGATTTGATGTCTCATGTACAAATTATCCATACCTACATCACTATAATTTGAGATAGTTTAATTACTAATAAGTAGTTTCAAATGCAAGTTAGGATTTGGGATCGAAGATGAAGCATAGCTAGCGAGAAAAAAAGAAGTTTGAAGACTTAACCATTGTTATTTTGCTAGCTATTAGGTATATCATAATGATATTGGTTCTCTCTTTTTAGTCACATTATATTGGTTTTTTTGTTAGTTGCTACATTATGTATTGTATTTCATTTTAGATTTGTTACTTTGATGGATTGGTAGAGGGATGACTTTTGTTGCTAAACTATGGATTGCTACTATGTTTTATTATGAAAGTGCTAATTGAAGACTTTTGTAATTGATTTTTTGCTTTTGCTAGCTAAGTTAATCTTAAGTACTGTTATATTTTGCAGTAAAATTCTCGTTATAAATTTACTACTAAAGATAATAGTTCGCGGGGATTTTATTTTTTTAACTAGCCATTAAATATAAAATTTTGTGGCTATTCTATAATATTACCACAAAAAGTTCATTTGTTGTTGAAATCAACTTTATAAGTAGTGGGAACATAATTTTCCACTAAAGATAATATTTTATGGTGATTTTCATTTTTCCGACAAAAAAAATTCAAGTTGTGGCAATCAATTTTATCATCCGTAGGAAAAAAAATTGCCAGCAAAGATTATCTTTTGTACAGATTTCTAATTTTTCCACAAAAAATATTCAAATTGTGGCAATCAATTTTATAATCCGTGGGAAAATAATTTGTCGGCAAAGATTATCTTTACTGGCGATTTTTGTTTTTCCTCACAAAAAACTTATGGTTGTGGCAATTAAATTTATTATGAGTGGGAAAACAATTCCCTAGCAAAGGTGCATTTGGTGGCGATTTATTATTTTGCCACAAATTCTTTTCTTTTTTTGGCAATCACTTTTACCATTGGTGGAAAAACAAATCGCCACTAAATATACTTCTTTTGTGGCAATTTTTTTTTTCCCCAACAAAAATGCCTTTTTAGTGGCGATATAGCTTGTTTTATGTGGCGAAATTGTCTAGTATTTGTGGGGACAAAAAATCCCCATCGAAAAAGATACGTAGCAGCAAAATTATTTCCCCAACAAAGGTGGATTTGGTGGCGATTTATTATTTTGCCACAAATTCTTTTCTTTTTTTGGCAATCGATTTTACCATTGGAAGAAAAATAAATCGCTACTAAATATACTTCTTTTGTGATGAATGTTTTTTCCCCAACAAAAATGCATTTTTAGTGGCAATATAACTTGTTTTTTGTGGCGAAATTATCTAGTATTTGTGGGGCCAAAAAATCCCCGCCAAAAAACATATATAGCAGCAAAATTATTTCCCCAACAAAGGTTTACATTAGTGGGGAAATAATTTTGTTCGCCACTAATACCTTTAGTGGCACGTTTTTATCGGCAAAGTAGTGACGAAAGAAATTTTGCCACCAAAAGTTTTAATGGCGATTTTTAGACTTTTAGTGGCCAACTTTTTTCCTCCAAATAAGCCATTTTCTTGTAGTGATGGCTCCACCTTAACGGATGCATTAAATGAAACCAGAAAGTTTGTTATCAAATTAAAACAAAATTTGTATATTATCAAGGTTGTAAAATTGGTGTAAGTACATTGTACTTTTCTATAGTGAACCCTAAAATTTAATTAAAGCACGTAAACTTTATTCACAATAAAGACTGCATTTCTTTATGGATGGGAAATAAAATTAGTAACTAACTTAATTCAAAATAATTATTAATTGTCGTACGACAATAAATACAAAAAGGAGATGCCCAAAATATACATTTACATAAGTTCATTTTACCAAAGCTTATAAAAAATTACACCATGAAACATCTAATTATTGAATCAACAACGACTATAATATGCCTTAAATTGTTTTATACAATTTTACGTTCACAAATGGTTCTTGCTTTATGATATAGATTAGTATATTACAAAAATATAAATTTTATAAAAATTGAATTTTGCAAATAAAGTTATGACACTTTAATATAATTTTCTTAATCAGGGAAGACTAATTGAAAGCCTGTTAATGTGATTTTACGTATGAAGGAAAATTCTATGCAAGTTATACCTTTGTGGCATAGATGATATAATTACATGGAATGGAATAAATTCAGATTTCTTTAAATATATACGTGTGTCTGTTTATGTATTAGAACCCTTTTACCTTTTTCATATAGTAAAGATTAGATACAAAGACATAATTCGAAGGGAGTGTATTCAATTTGGATTTTATAGGATTTTTTTAGATTTTAAAATTTTATGGGTATTCAATTAGGATTTTATAAAGTCTTTTAAAATCTTATGCTATTCAATTAAGATTTTTAAAAATCTTTTAAAATCTTGTGGTATTCAATTACGATTAAAAATAGCCTTTTAAAATCCTATGGTATTCAAAACTTAATAAACTTTAAAGGATTTTTTAAGTTGATAGATTTTGATGGATTTGAGAGTGTTTTTATGAATAACAAATCCACCAACAAATATTCTCTTCAAGTGAAAGATTTCACATGAATTTCTTTTCGATCTTTCTCCCAACCTTAGGCATTATTTATTTTTGTCTCTATAATCTATTAAACTCTTTCACTCAATTCTCTTTATCTAAAAATATCTTCTTTTCCTAAACCCTATGCATTATTTTTTTTGTCTTATAATATATCTCTAATTCATTCAGTCTATCTAAAGCCTTTTTTTCCGATTCAGATACTGTTACTCTTAAAGTTTTAACTATCCAATTAATTAAATTTTTTTGAAACTATAGAGATGTCGCCCCCTTGATTTTTTTTTCTCCCATTTTATGATTTTTTTAGATAGAAGATGAAAATTGAATAGAAAGGGCAAAAAAAATCAATCCATTAGGATTTTAGACTTGATCCTAACCGTTTGCGGCGAATTTATAATTTGCTTACTACTTTAAAGTTGTAATCAAAATTCTTTTATTATTTATCTTTTGATTTTTTATTATAACTAGTTTTTGTGCACGTGCGTTGCACGTGATTATAGTACTTGACAAATGTCATTAAGTTCGTTAATGGATACGTATATACTAACAATTGAATAATTAATATAAAACAAAAATAATAACATATAAACAAAACATAATATCAAGTATAAAATTCAATTAATAATTGCAAGAAAATCATAAAAAATTGTTGCCTTGAATTTTTTTAGTAAATAGGTGGACACAAAATAATGAGAATGGAAATCAAGAGGACAACAATGAGAATGAAGAGGGTTATGATAATCATAATGATGTATGAATGGAGCAGTATGAATTTTTATAATGTATTTTGTTAATTGTCTTTACATTTTTGATAATGTTACTTTAAACTTGTAATTAATTTGTTTTATTATTTGTCTTTTGATTTTTTTTTGACTTTTTTGATGGAGTTGTTAAAATCTGCAGAAATTTATGAACTTATTAAAATATGCATAAATCCAAAAGAATCCATGCATTAAAATCTATTAGATTCTATTATGATTTAAAACAATCCATGGACTTCATATAATCCACCAATTTTAAAAAGTCAGTTAGAATATTTTAAAATCTGAATTGAATACACCCCCTTAAATGATGTTGAGTTCCTTAGAGACTTTGTTATTGCCTGTTTGTAATACCAAAAAATTAATTGTAAAGACTTTACTTTCCTCATTACCGAAAAGTTGCGGAAGTGTAATGGACTGCGGAAGTTCACAGTCTAGCTACCACAAAATTACCAACAATTGAATTTACCTTTACGCAAGTCTTTCTTCCACCTTGATCCAATGGAAGTGAAAATAATTTTATTATTTTTTGTATTGTAATTTTTTTTATTAAGAGAAATATTTTCCATATTTGTAATTTTTGGAATTTTGAATTTGAATGTTACTTGAATTAATTATAAAAGATTTGATTTTGAATTTGAAATCAAATCTTAGTTAATTAAGGCAGGTCTATAATTTTAGCATTATAATTAATTGGCTATTCTACATTTTATTACCCGACAAATTGATGAATAAAAATACATCAGATGAATTTCTCTTATTCTTTAAAAATTCAATGAATTTTCATGCATTATTGTGAAATCAATAGCCCAAGGTTAAAGACGGTGTTCTTCCTCCTTCCTGCCCTGCTCCTATTATACATCACAACTTTACCACTCTGTTTTTTCTTTTGGGGGTAAATTGCACTTTGCCCCTCTGATTTCGTTTATATTCAATCGTTCAAGAAAATGACGCTTTATGGGGGGTTGTTTTTTTTTTTTAGCTTTTCAATGCTGAATAATGGATGCTGAATTATGAATGCTTAATGCTAAATGGAACTTTAAAAAAATGTGTTTGGTTTTAATTAGTTATGAATGCTGAATACATGGTATGTTACAATTTTACCCTTATTAGTGTTTTATAAATCTATTTAATGACTCAAAAGAATAAGGGTAAAAACGAAATAAAATTTCATTAAAGTTAAATTAAGCATTCAGCCCATGATTTACCTCTTAATGCTTAATGCTGAATTTTAATCCAATTCAACATTAAGAGGTAAGAAAACAAACACCAATTACACTTCTTAATACTAAATAGACTTCCATTCGGCATTAAGAGATAAAAACAAACACCACCTTAGTCAAAGCAGTCATTTGCTCTGTCAAAGAGAATATTATTTTGGCAATATGGTTACCCATATATTTGGGTGTTAGCAGAAAAAATCCGGCGGATGCAAACAAAATTGAATGCATCTTATTGCTGCTATGTTAATTTATTGCCAATCAAATCTCTTAATATACATAATTAAGGGTATTCTTGTTTAAACCCACCGAATCTACCACTTCGTCCTGATTTAGTATTTGAAAAACATATTAAAAACTCAAACTAGTCAACCAAACAGCCCATGGTTGGAATACTTCACTTCACCCCATTTCACTTCATTCTTCGTTCACATTGCCACCCACCGTCTCTGGCCAGAAGGACATGAATCGCAACGGCACTTACATACGCTCTACCAATGTTACTTAACTAGTGGCTAATGCACTTGCGCCTAGCTCGATCACTCTAAACAAAATTGCACGCTCTAAAATGTTTCTTCCTAATTGTAATCGTCTCTCTACATAATAAACTAATTTCCTTTTACTGTAATAGCATATGTGATTTCTTAATCAACATTGAAGACAAATTGGTTAATAATTGAAAACATTTCAACACTCTCAGCAATAATATTTCATTCGATTTTGTGTTCCCTTTGTTCTGCAATTAGGATCCGATATATATTGTTGTCGGATCTAAACGACTTGATGCTATTACCAAATCGCTAGCTCTTCAACTATGCCATTAATGACACTCAAAATCAATCAATAATCGATAATGGATTTCATGTTCCATGATATTTTCTCAGTAAATACTATTACAAGCTTTTGTGCATATACTTTGCTTCTATGAGGATTTTCCCCTTCTTCTTGAGTTTTATTTTAGTTTTTGAATAAAGCAATTGGCTCTCTAATCCATTATTTGATCCAAACACTCCACTCACCACTCCTCATATTGTGTTTTGTATTCCTTTTGTGTGTATACCCAATTAATAAAATTACACTTAAATTAATGAAAAGAGTGTATACATAAATATATGCACGGAGATAAAGAGGGGAGCCAAGGTACTCTCGCGTTGTAGGAAGTTTGGAGAAGGGGTTAACAACGGCCGATTATCGTCGAACCAACATGCCGGTCATCCATGGTTTGCATATGTGTGATATGGGTTAAATTTTTTTTATTAAGTACTTTTTTGGCATTTATTATTAATATGGGGTAAGTTTACAAAACTTTAAAAGAATTGGTGGGGTGAGATTCAAGTGGGGTGAGAAGAAAGTTTTGGTGGGTGCATCCAAAAACCTTATTAAATGAAAGCGAACAATTACGATATTTATGTAAGGTTTTTAGGTGTTAACAAAAATCTTAGGTAACCAGTGGTGTGCTTTCTCGCAAGCAGAGATTAGTCGAGGTTTGCGAAAATTGATCCGGATACTCAGTAGCTTAGACAAAAGAAACTATTGTAACAATCATAGACAAGAATTTAATGAAACATAATTGCAAGAATAATGTATACTATTTTACTTTAGTTTAGTTTTTTCCAATTTGATTTTTTCAACAATATTTTGTGATACATCAATAATAATGGCAAAAATTAGAATTTAATTGAAGCACATAAACTTTATTCACAATAAAACCAACATTATTTTATGGTTGTGAAATAAAATTGCTACCTAACTTGATTCGAAATGACTAAATTGTCATACCACAAAAATATAATGTCCATAATATATAATTACCTAAGTTTATTATACAAAATTATATAAAATTTTACAACACAAAATATCCAAAGATTGGATCGACGACTATCTTTCGTTTTGAATTTTTTTGTACAATTTTATATTTTCAGAAGGAAAATAATCATCTGAAAGATGGTTAGTTTTATTAAAACTTATGGTCAAGTATTAGCCACATATTCAGTTAAGGCTAAACATTACCAAATTTCAACCCATCTTTATCATTAATATCATTTTAACCCATACAAAATAGTAAATTTCATATATTTTAAGTAATTATTTCTTATTCTTTCATTAATCAATTAAATTAGTAATTTTGACTAAATAAAAAAAATTAAACATAACATATTGATGGAATATTTTTTTTATATTTCAAATTATAAATCTATTATTTTTTTAGTGTCTAAAATTATAAGTATTTTAGTTTTTTTTTTTTAAATGTTACTGTTTTTACAAGAATGTCTTATTGTGTAATTTTTTGTTTCATTTTGCATTCAGTTTCTTGTGATTTAATCCTTTCATTTATGAGAGATGCACCTGCATTATATCTTCTCCAAATTTCGTCAAAAATCTCAATCATGAAGTGGGTTAACTAAATATATAATATATATGCACATTTCTAGACGTTGAAATTTGAGATGTTTAGTTAACCCACTTCCCATTTGAGTTTTATGATGAAATTTATTGAAGATGGTCTACATATTATAAAGATCATCTCTACCAAATTTCATGAAAATATTCTTCCATTTACTACTCGAAATTGATGGTTCTTAAGTTAGTTAACTTAAGGACAGACCTTAAAAGAAGGGAACCATATATGTTGTACCCTTTATTGAAAGACTACATTGGACTTTTGTACTGATAAAGTCTCTGTACACTTAATTTCTACAAACGGAGATAATCTATCTTCCACAATTAGTCATAAAAACATGAAAACACAAATGATATTATATATATATATATATATATATGAGTCCATTTATGGTAAGGATTACTATTCACAGATTGACCATACGGATTGAGCCATTTGGCATGCTTTTCGATGGAATTTTTTGATGAAATTGGGTGGGGATGTTCGTCGTCATGTGTAGAACAACTCCACCAAATTTCATTAAAACATTCAACCGGAAAGTGGGTTAACTACATGATTGAAAAATATTGGTCTAGAAATAGATATATAAAATCCAATATTGTTCAATCATGTAGTTAACCCACTTTCTGGTTGAAAGTTTTGATGATATTTGGTGGATATGTTCTACACACGATGAAGGACATCCCCACCAAATTTTATCAAAAAATTACATCAGGAAGTGTGCCAAATGGCCCAATCCGTGAAAGTAATCCACATAGGAAATTTTCTTTATTTATATACAGAAAATTTCCTATACTGATTACTGTTCATGGATTGCCCGTACGGATTGGGCCATTTGGAACGCTTCCCGATGGAATGTTTTGATAAAATTGGTGGGGATGTTCTTCATCGTGTGTAGAACATATCCACCAAATTTCATCAAAAAATTCAACCAGGAAGTGGGTTAACTACATGATTGAAAAATATTGGTCCAGAAATAGATATATAAAATCCAATATTTTTCAATCATGTAGTTAACCCACTTCTCGGTTGAAGTTTTTGATGAAATTTAGTGGATATGTTCTACACACGATGAAGAACATCCCCACCAAATTTTATCAAAAAATTACATCGGTAAGCGTGCCAAATGGCCCAATCCGTGCGGGCAATCCGTGAACAGTAATCCGTACCAGAAATGGACTCATATATATATATATATATATGTATTTATAAATTGTACCGTTATTGAAAGACAACACTGAATTTATGTGCTTATAGAGTCTCTTTTCAAATAATTTCAACAAATGAACGTAATTTCTTTTCCACAATTAGTCATAATACACAGGACAAAAATGATATATATATATATATATATTTTGTACTTGAAGAGAATAATAAACTTTTGTACTTACAAAGTCTCCATTCACTTGATTTCGACAAATGAACGTAATTTTAATTATGATTATTCATTATTAAAATACATCAGTTATTATATTTTTTATAATAAATCTATGGATGATAAAAATTTAAAACATTGTGAATCATACAAATTACATGCTTGTATGTATGGATATTATTGCTACTAGACAGTAATTAAGCATGAATATTATTGCGACTAGACAATAATTAACAATGAGCGAATGATTTGGAAACAATGTCTCCCAATCAAGTTTGTTATATTTTCGATATTTCTATAATGAGTTGAATGAGTACGTAATTAATATATCTAACTATCATTATCCTGATAAGTGATAATTATTTAATATTAGGTTCAACTTATTTTCACTATTTAATTAGGGGAATGTTATTAACAAAGTAATAATTTAGGGTGGTGCTATTTTCACCCCAATATATACTTGGTATCATTCTTACTCTCACTATCACTCCCACCAACTCTTTTTTACTCATCAACACTCCCATTTTAATATACATAGATTAATGATTAATTATAATTAACCATTGATCATTAATCTTCCTCCTCCTCCTCCTCTTTCTTCTTCTTCTTCTCAACAATAGTTTCTAAAATTTTACATTCATTTACCCTCAAGGCAACACAAACTAATTATAATTAATCATTAATTCTTCTTCTTCTTCTTCTTCTTCTTCTTCTTCTTCTCAACAATGGTTTTTAAATTTTTGCATCCATCTACCCTTAATGCAACACAAAGAAATTCTAAGTTATAGAGAATGGTAGAGAAGAAAGAATTGAAGGTTCTTATTCAGCTCGTATTATATTTTAGCTCTCGGGACCTTACATTAGTCTCTAACAACCGGGTATTGAGAATAATTTTGGTTCCATATGACTAGGGTTCATCCACTTCCTCGGTCCCTACAATTGAGGTATTATGTATTATATTTTCAGCTCTCGGGACCTTACATCGGTCTCTAACAACCTAGTATTTTGGATAATTTTGGTTTCCTTGGACTAAAGCTCATCAAATTGCTCGGTTTCGTAGGACCAAATAAGTGCTCCAATTTTGGTTTCCCGTAACCCAGGTAACCTATTTTGATGCTCTAATTCGTTTTCTTGGTACATTTTTTTTAATATTAACTAAATAAAATAAACATTAAACATAATAAAAACAAACATATCTCTCTTTCATTAGGTTTTTCTACCTTGATAATCCTTGATTCGCTCTTTTCTACTATTCTCTACAACTTAAGGGTTTTTTTTGTGTTACATCAATGGAGATTTTGGGTGTTTTTGTGAGTTACTTTTGAATTTTTGTTGGCTTTTGAAATGAATTGAATGAGATAGAATGGGTTAATTAAATCTGAATTTTTGTTAATTATTAACCATTGAGTAAAAGCCATAGAGAAGAAGAAGAAGAGGAAGAGGAAGAAGAAGAAGATGGTGAATAGTAATTAATGTTAATGAGTGATTAGTTGGTTGAAAATGATTAATTGGGTGAGGTGGAAATAAAAGTTAGACCCTTTTTTTAGTGGGAGTGAAAGCAAGAAGTTTGTGGGGTGGCAATAGCACCACCCATAATTTATTACTACAACTATTTTACCTTATTTTAAAAGCGCTAAAGATGAGATTGCTTTGTCAATAGTTTTTCCTTTTAATTATTAAAATATAAATCATTATGTAAGAAGACAAAGGTGTGTCAATTATGTATTGATCAACATTAAATTTTGTGTAAATTCCACTTATGATAAATTTAGTTTATTTACCAACTATATTAATGACACGTCTCTATATCAAAATTCAATTTTCAAAAAATCTTGTAACACGTTACCCTTAGCCTATTATTTGTGTGAAATCTTCGTTAAAAAAATTGGCAAGGAAACACTAAGAACCATGTTTGACATAAAGAGATATACCATGTAATTATCATCTCCAAAAAGCCCAATTGTTAATTTGCACCTACAAAAGAATCTATGTTTTAACAATATCTTCCAACTATCAAGTTCTTTCGTTCAAGAATTTAATTAAATGGGCACATGTCATAATTCTCGATTTTATAACCTACAACTATTTCCAGGACCACTATGATTGATCCTAAAGTATAAAGACGTACTTTAATTTAATCATTTTTTACTTTTTAAAAATTTGGTTCCAACTTTAATCATGGAATTGTATCATTTTAATATAATGTCATGTCAATTGCAGTCCTAAAAGTATGATAAATTTATCAATTTATCATATCCCGTCTCATAGCGGAGGAATATTAATGGCCAAATTTAGGATTTTATGGTAGAGAGAGAGAGAGAGTAAACTTATCATATATTTAAATTTTTTATTCATATACCGCTTTCATTCATTCGTATGGACCCATACAACTATATTAAATTTGTGAAAAAAAAAATATATGAGTGAAACATATTCATATGGAACTATATATATATATTATCTTCTATTCTATTTCACAAAGAGTTAACAAAAAAAAATGCTTATACAAGCGTGCCCCATTCAAATTAGGCATTTCTTTATTTTTTAGCTCAAAATTAATACAGGTAAAGCACATTCATCTTTAATACAATGCTTTGTCTCCTAATTATAATGAAAAGACACATTTTTAGTTTCTCACCAGACTTGTATTCACACTTGTTAGCATATAATATATATTACGTTTCCTATTTCTATTATACTTTCCATATTGTATTAATTGTATTGATTGTGTTCTCATTATACTTTCCTAATTGTATCCTAGATTAGGGTTTTATTTCTAGTATATATATTCTTACTCTATTGTACATTCAATCATCAAGAAAGTAATACAATTCTTTCATTCTCTTTCTTCAATCTCTCTTTCGTTTCTATTTTGTAACATGGTATCAGAGGAATTCATCGTCCTCTAGAACCAATCTCTCATCTAATCTTCAATCAAATCCAAATCAAAAACCCTAGCATCATCAACCCAAGCAACCAACCAATCAAAAACCCTAGCTTTATCCAACGGTCGATCCACTGTTCGAAGCCCTACAGAACCTCGATTAACCCAAAACATATACCAAAAGCTTTGTCTTTTCAATACGAACCAAACCCCGTTGAAAACACCCCATTAGGACATCACACGCGCTCTCACGCGCCTCTGCAAGATCCCCCAGTCGCGCAGCCCAGATCCCGCGCGCTCCCTCCTTTCTTGATCAATTGCCACCTCGATACATAATCCCAAACCACCCATATAATATACCAAAATCTTCGTATCTTCAATACGAACCAAACGCCATCGAAATAACCCCAATCGGAGTTGGCACGCGCCCCCACGCGCCGCTAGAACACAGCCACGCGCCACTGCCAAAAAAAACCGGTTTTTTTTCTGAACCAATTCTTACTCCCTTGACTGGTTCACCTATATCTAACCCGGTTTTTTTCACTCTAAGACCGGTTCCCCACTAAATCAACTGCTCCGGATCCGTTTCCAGCCTCAGATATCTCAGAATCAGATTAGTTTTTACAGATATTGTGTTATCTTACACGTTTCTCAATGGAAAAGCACGAGTTTTCGCGTCCGATTTCTGTCGTTCTCAATGACACCAACTATGTTCAATGGTCCCAAGCCATGACAAGTTTTTTGAAGTCTCGTAAGTCCTGGAGAATTGTTACTGGAGAAGTTGTTAAGCCAACCAAGAAAACCGATGAAACTGACGATAAGTTCAATGATCGCCTTGATGATTGGGAAAGCAAAAATGGTGATATTATCACATGGGTTCGGAATACATCTATCTCTCGTATAGGGCAGCAGATTGGTCATTTTTCCACCGGGAAGCAAGTCTGGGATTTTCTACAATCTAGGTACACTCCAAAGGATCTCTCTCATCAATACCAGTTGCTTACTGCTTTACATTCTAAAACCCAACAACCCGAGCAATCAATTGATGATTATTTATCCGACCTTCAAGCTATTTGGGATCAGTTAGCCCAATCCGAACCTTCTTTTTGTGAGCATGATGCAGAAAAATTTGAAACATACCGAGATAACCAGCGTGTTATCACTCTTCTAATGGGACTTCACGATAAATTCGAACCAGTTCGGGCTGCTCTACTCCATCGCAATCCCTTACCGTCTCTTGATGATGTCACGACAGAGCTTCTCTCTGAAGAAACTCGGTTCGCCACTCGGGCCCACAATTTTAAGGCTGTTTTAGCCGTTCCGAGCTCGAAACCTACCAAAAACTCGTTTTCTCGAGAATGTTCGTACTGTCATGCCACCACCCATATGCTACTAAAGTGTCCAATTAGGACATGCTTCTTTTGCAAAAAGGTGGGATCAGGTCACTTTCAAGCCGATTGTTACAAGAACCCATCCAAGAGATCCTCCTCTAGATCATCCTCTAGCACCATCACCGCTGCCACCACTGATTCTTCTGAAGCAGACATTTCTACTGCACCAGTGACTTTAGCTGACATCACAGCTCTTTTGAAACAGGTTACATCCTCTTCTGGTTCTGCTATGGCCACCACCACAGGTATATCTTGGTTCTTTGATTCTGGCTGCTGCAATCATATGACTTCTGATCCTACTATTTTCACCTCTAAAAGTCATAATTCTCATACACCCACCATTAAAACTGCTGATGGCTCTCAATTATCTGTTAGTCATGTTGGAACGGTTACTACTCCTAGCCTCTCTTTACCTGCTACATTTCATATTCCCAAATTGACTATCAACCTTATTTCTGTTGGTCAACTATGTGATCTTGGGCTGAATGTTATATTTTCCTCTTCTGATTGTCATGTGCAGGATCCTCAGACGGGACAAATTATTGGGATAGACCGTAAAGTTAGCCGCATGTTCGAGCTCATACACCTCCGTACCTCACCCACTCCTATTGTTGCATCCCCACCACCTGTTGCCTCCCCACCAACTATTTCTTCATTTGAGTTGTGGCATTCCCGTTTAGGACATGTATCTTTTGATTGTCTTCGTTCTATTGTGTCATCTGGTCAGTTAGGGTCAATAAAGTCTGAGAAATTGTCTTGTTTATCTTGTCAACTTGGAAAACAACTGGCATTATGTTTTAATAAAAACGATTCTATTTCTTCAGCACCATTTGATTTTATTCACTCTGATGTTTGGGGACCCTCTCCACATTCTACCATGGGAGGTTCAAAATATTTTGTTATCTTTTTGGATGATTATAGTCGTTTTACTTGGATCTATCTTATGAAAACTCGTTCAGAATTACCCCAAATCTATATTAATTTTGCTCGCATGATTCAAACTCAGTTTTCTCGTCCAATAAAAATTTTTCGAGCTGATAATGCCATGGAATACAAGGAAACCTCATTTTTTAAATTTCTCCGTGAACAAGGTACTGTTTCTCAATATTCTTGTCCCGGTACATCTCAGCAAAATGGTCGTGCTGAACGTAAGCACAGACATATTCTTGATAATGTTCGCACACTTCTTCTCTCTAGTAGTTGTCCTGAAAGGTTTTGGGGGGAAGCAGCATTTACTGCTATTTACACTATCAATCGTATCCCTATTCCTTTTCTTCAGCATCAATCTCCATATGAGAGACTTCATGGTACCTCTCCTGATTACAATTTCTTACGAGTCTTCGGTTGTGCTTGTTTTGTGTTACTCCAGCCTCATGAACATTCTAAATTGGAACCACGTGCTCGTCTATGTTGCTTCTTGGGGTATGGGATAGAACATAAAGGTTATCGGTGTTGGGATCCTATTTCCAAACGCTTACGAATTTCTCGTCATGTTGTCTTTTGGGAACATAAAATGTTCTCCTCTCTATCCAAATTTTATGTCCTTGAAGAATCACCACTTCCGTTCTTTACTCATTCATCTCTTGACCTTTTCACCCCTGAACCTGAGGCTCCAGTTGTCACATTCCCACCAGAACCTGAACCAGAAGCCACACCATCCCCACTTCAACCTCCCAGTCCAACACCTCCTGAACCATCCTCACCTGACGTCATTTCTTCCACCGAGCTTCAACATACGGCACCTCCCAATGATGATGTCTCGCCTGCTGATCCTGTCATACCTCCACCACAACGACAGTCCACTCGGGTAAGAGAGCTCCCTCATCACCTTCGTGATTACCATTGTTATTCTACTATGATATCTCACTATGAACCTACATCCTATAAGGAAGCTAGTACTAATCCACTTTGGCAGCAAGCTATGACAGAAGAATTACAAGCTTTAGATAAAGCGCATACTTGGGATCTTGTGACTCTTCCTCCTGGAAAATCTGCAGTTGGGTGTAAATGGGTTTATAAAATCAAGACACGATCTGACGGTTCGATTGACCGATACAAAGCTCGTCTCGTAGCCAAGGGGTTCAATCAGGAGTATGGTATAGACTATGAAGAAACTTTTGCTCCTGTGGCTCGAATGACGTCTGTTCGCAGTCTTATTGCTATTGCTGCCGTTCGCAAATGGGATCTTTTTCAGATGGATGTTAAAAATGCCTTTCTTAATGGGGACCTCATAAAAGAAGTATATATGAAACCACCTCCCGGTTATTCACACCAGTCCACTCAGGTCTGCAAACTTCGTCGTGCCCTATATGGACTCAAGCAAGCTCCCCGAGCTTGGTTCGCAAAATTTAGCTCTACCGTCACAAAGCTTGGTTATTCATCCAGTTCGTCAGACTCAGGCCTCTTTATTCGAAAGACAGATTCTGGGACTATTCTTCTTCTCCTCTATGTGGATGATATGATAATTACTGGGGATGATATTTCTGGTATCTCAGATCTCAAACAATCTCTCAGTCAGTTTTTTGAAATGAAGGATCTTGGTCGTCTCAACTACTTCTTAGGGCTGGAAGTCCTTTCTGATTCAACAGGTTACTATTTATCTCAGGTGAAATACACGTCTGACGTTCTGGCTCGTGCTGGTCTCACTGACTGTAAAACTGCATCTACTCCATTGGACACCAATGTTAGACTTACTCCGTTTGATGGTACTCCTCTCTCTGATGGAACTTTATACAGACAGTTAGTTGGCAGTCTGGTTTATCTTACTGTTACTTGCCCAGATATTGCTTATGCTGTCCATGTTGTCAGTCAGTTTATGACTGCTCCTCGCTCTACTCATTTTGATGCTGTTATTCGGATTCTTCGTTATCTCAAAGGGACAGTTTTTCATGGGCTTCACTACTCCTCAAAGTCATCTCTTGTATTAACGGCTTACTCTGATGCAGACTGGGCCGGTGACCCTACGGATCGTCGGTCTATTACTGGTTACTGTTTCTTCCTCGGGGACTCCCTTCTTACTTGGTGTAGTAAGAAACAATCTGTTGTTTCTCGATCAAGCACTGAGGCTGAATACCGCGCTCTTGCTGATACTTCACAAGAACTAATATGGCTTCGATGCCTCCTCGATGAATTAGGTGCTCCTCAAGACTCTGCTACTACTCTTTATTGTGACAACCGCAGTGCCATTCAAATCAGTCACAATGACGTCTTCCATGAACGAACTAAACACATTGAGATTGATTGTCACTTTATTCGCCAGCATATTCGCAATCTGTACATTCGTCTTATGCCTGTATCTTCAGATGACCAGCTTGCAGATCTCTTCACTAAAGCTCACCAGCCTAGCCGTTTCCAAGCATTGATTTCCAAACTCCAGCTGGTCTCTCACTTACCACCTTGAGTTTGAGGGGGGGTGTTAGAATATAATATATATTACGTTTCCTATTTCTATTATACTTTCCATATTGTATTAATTGTATTGATTGTGTTCCCATTATACTTTCCTAATTGTATCCTAGATTAGGGTTTTATTTCTAGTATATATATTCTTACTCTATTGTACATTCAATCATCAAGAAAGTAATACAATTATTTCATTCTCTTTCTTCAATCTCTCTTTCGTTTCTATTTTGTAACAACACTAATTGTTAATTTGCACCTACAAAAGAATTTATCTTCTAACAATATCTTCCATCTATCAAGTCTTTCGTTCAAGAATTTAATTAAATGGTTGCATCTCATAATTCTCTCTTTAATTTATGGTCTACAACTATATATTTCCAGGACCACTCTGATTTATGCAAATTAATTTAAGTGGGGCACTCTAGATTACAACTGATATATAAAAAATGCCTGCCCATGTGAAATGGGACCATCAGGATTTATAAGATTACAACTGCAGGTTAGTGGCCATTAATGTGACTTGTGGAAATTTATATTAGAAATTAAAATTATTCATCAAATGACACAATTATATTATGATTATTTGTCCCTATATATTGGTCTATGGTAATCGAGACTTGTGGAAGTTTATTTTGAAAATTAAAATTTCTTGACAAATTAAATAGTGTGTTTGTTTTGTATTTAAATGAGGTGAAATTAACAAGTATTGTATAAATATACATATGAAAAAAATTGTTGCTTTTTTAGGAGGAACGAATATGATTAGTATCATGCAAAATATGTCTTACTTAACGTGGTCTGGAGATTTGAATTTCATGGAAAGCCGACAAAGTAATAGAACAACTCACCAAATTGGTTTTCACATTTTTCAACCCCATCAAAATTAGTTTTTTTTAATATAATATTCTAATTTTGAAATAAAACATACCATTAGATGATACAATTTTATTGCGCGACTAAAATTGGTGCTTGCTTTGTATAATAGTATATATATATCTTTTTTCTAATTTATTCTTGGAAAGACATTCCTTTCTTAATACAGTCCTCACTTCACAATAATTGTTATGTTAATTATGTCTTAATTAATTAACTTGTAAATTAATTTTTTTGATTTTTTGATTTGTTTAGAAATTAATAGGTCAAGGTCAACAAAAGTCTTTGCGAAATATGTTTTGCATCATGGAAAATATGTTGGAGATAGAAATATGTTTTGCATCATGGAAAATATTTCCTACTTACCATGGTCTGGAGAATTGTATTTAATGAAAAACTGAAAAATTAATATAACATACAGCTCACTAAATCATTTTTCGCATTATTCGACCCCCATTAAAAGTAGTATTTTTTTTTATAATCATATTCCAATTTTGAAATCAATGTACGTTTGCAAAATAAATTGTAATAAATAGAAAGTTAGGAGATCATATATATATACACACACAGTTAAACCTGTAGAAAAAGAAAAACCAAAAGTGAATATTTGATGATACATACAAAATAAGAATTTTTTTAACAATAGCTAGATAATCATGTTCTTTCAATACCAACAAGTAAAAAAAGAAGATAAATCCTACAATTATGGAGGCGCAATCTAAAGCAATGAAGACGAGGAACCCGCATAAGACGTTGTGGTGACCTTAGAGGAGTTACCTGCAGAAGACGTTGTGATGACCTTAGAGGAGTTACCTGCAGAAGACGTTGTGATGACCTTAGAGGAGTAACTAGAACTCGACGACAAAACCGTCTGCCCTTTTTCAGTGTATTTATAAGATGAAGACAGCAAAAATGCATTCATATCCATGGGCTTATACATATAAGTTGGCACTGGCATTGCCGATGGAAGATTAGGCAATGGAGCCTCGAGGCTAAGCACTTGAACAGCTTGCCTTATACTAGGCCGGAGACTGTGGTCCGGGTGAGCACACCAAAGCCCCACAATCATCAAACACTCCATTTGTGTGTCATCAAAATGTCCACAAAGTTTCGGGTCAGCTCCCTCAAGTACAGGGGCGTAGTCAGGAATTATAAGTGACCCGGGTTAAGAATTAAACAATGACAACGTTAAAATATAACAAATCAAAATGCAGCTATAATATATTCAAATGTATTCAAAAGATACAAACTTTTTATTTACGTTGGAAGTGTAGATATGAAATATTCAAAAATATACAAAAAAATATAATAATTTCCTCTTATATCTAGCCATGTACGCCATAAATACAAAAAAAAAGACATAATAGCCTATCGTAATTGAACCTTGCGCTCCTTAACAAAATCAAAATGAAGGTGGTAAATGAATTGATAAAATTTTAATAGGTGTAGAGTAGTAATATTAAAAAAAATGAGGTGGGCTATACACATATATTTATAAATAAAATTTAAGTCTACTACTAAAAAAAAAAAAATTAGACCCGGGCTACAGCCCGGGGTAGCCCAAGCACAGCTCCGTCCCTGCTCAAGTAGCTTACCTAGTCCGTAGAGGTCCCAAATGCGGTCCACGAGCCTTACTTGACCCTCTACGCCCTTTTGGTCCATCGGTTTTAGCCCACTTGCTATTTCAAGAGCCACAATGCCAAAGCTATAGACATCGGAACCCTTGCTAGCCTGACCAGTTATCACACATTCAGGGGCCATGTAGCCCATGGTCCCAGCTAAAAGGGTGGTTTGTGCACCTTTGTCGTGGTCGACTAGCCTAGCTAGGCCGAAATCCCCGAGTTTTGCATTGAAACTCAAGTCCAACATGATCGATGTTGCTTGATTTTATGTCCCGGTGGAGCACACATTGTTCCCATTCTTCGTGTAGGTAGAGTAGTGCTGACGCAAGTCCTTTGGCGATACTATACCTCATCGCCCATGTTAAGAAACCGCTTTCTTTGAAAAGATGATAGTCGAGGCTACCATTAGGCATATACTCGTAGACGAGTAGTAGTTCTCTTTCCTCGTGGCACCAACCGATGAGTTGCACCAAATTCCGGTGCCTCAACCGGCTAATAGTCCTCACTTCGGACGCGTACTCCTTTATCCCTTGTTTGGAACCCCTTGATACCCTCTTGACAGCAACATAGGAATTCAATTCTCTCAAGAACCCTTTGTAAACCCCACCGAATCCCCCTTCTCCAACTTTCCCTTCCTCTACAAAGTCGTTTGTTGCAACTAGGGGTGTTCACGGGTCGGTCAACCGACCCGTTGACCGATTTTTTGGACCGGACCGACTACTTTGGTCCATTATTTTTTTGGACCGGACCGAACCGAAGATGTATATAAAACCGGACCGAACCGAAGAGGCATTTATCGGGTCGGTTTCGGTCGGTCTATCGGTCTGGGCCTAATATATGGGCCTATTGCAAAATAAAGTTGAGCCTAGAATAATAAAAGATATCTTAACAAAAAAAGGGCTAACTTTTGCAAAAAAAAAAATAAAAAATTAATACACAACAACAAAAATACACTTTTACAAAAAAAATAAAATTAAAAAATATAGTAGTATATAACTAATATTAGTAAATATATATATTTTTAAAAAAATATAAATACTCGGTTCGGTTCGGTTTTATAGGGTTTTTTGAGCTAGAGGACCGAGGACCGGACCGAATTAAATCGGTCCAAAAAAAGTTGGACCGAACCGACCCGCAGCATATATAAAAACCGAAAAAAAGCCTACGGTCCGGTCCGGTTCGGTCAGTCTTTTCGGTCCGGTTCGGTTCTTGCACACCCCTAGTTGCAACAGCCAATTCCTTGTATGAAAATTTCTTGGGTCCTGTTTCATTTTCAAATTTAGAGGAAAATTCAAAGAATGCGGCCTCTTCTTTCTTTTCCACTGATTTCATTTCGTTCCTCCTGTAACCAAACAATATAAAACCCAACAAACTAATCAAAATCAAACCAAAAGTTGACCCACCCACAGAAAATCCCACCACTACCTTTCTATTGGTCCCTCTCTTTTTCACAGTAGTATTATTCACCACTTGTTCTAACGGGCTTGGACTAATTGAAATAATCGGACTAATCGAGCTTATTGGACTAATTACATCAACTATCTTTATATTTGAACTAAACTCCCAAGAATGGAGATTGTGGATCTCAAAACAGTCCCCCGTTGCTGCCGAAAAACCAAAACTAACCCATTCGGGCAAGTACTTGCTAAGATCGATTATTTCATAAAGGCTTTCGAGAGAAACATAGTCATTAATATAACTCGTAAACACGACACTTAGATTCTTTGTAGTAGAATTGTAAGTTACCCAAGCCTCGTAGATTGGCGAGGGGATGGGAATTTGATCCCACCAAGTTACATTCTTGACAGATATCATAGAATTCACATCGATACCCACATGACCATAACCCAGGTCGGGGTCCCAGTTCTTATTCACGAATGTATCAAATTCGACAGCTACAAAGGGGTTCAACGTCGAGTTAAACGTTGAGTTAATGATTTGTTCTCCACAAACAAGGCCAAGTCCTGCCCCTTCTCCGCACCGAGGGAGGGGAAAGTTAACCAGGGCGAGGAAGAAGGCCATCCCATCACCAAAAAAGTTCACAGTGTCGGCATCAATGGTGAAGGAGAAATGAGTGGTGAAGTCGGCTTGGGCTTTCGATGATTTGTCCCAAAGTTGCATTGGCTTGAAGTAGGTGACTCGACCAATGCTACTATTCATGTTCTTGTTCTTTAGGTTGATGGTGAGTTGGATTACATGGTCCGAAGCAGTGGCGTCCCCGGAGTAGTTGAGCTCACGGTTGTTTGGATCAAAATCGGTGATGTTGAAGGATGGTTGTTGTGATGAAGAAGAGATTGTCTGAATGCATGAGATTGTGAGGATTATGAATGTGCAGAGAGATTTGAAGGAAGACATTTTTTTGAGTGTGTTTGATGAAAGAAAGTATGCATTTGATATTACTTTGCTTAGTCAGTCACTGTTTCTGTTTTTACAAGTGTCTTATTGTATAATTTATGAGAGATGCATTTGAAACTCGGTTTTGATGCAAGAAAATTTAAGCTGTGGTTGAGATGAAATTAAATCCTCAAAGAGAGAGAGAGAGAGAGAGAGAGAGAGAATTGTCATGGTGATTGTAGGGTGAACAACGGACGTGGGGTTGGCCCTAATTGGTTGGGACATTATGGGTGATAAAGACAGCTCTAAAAAAAATAAACCGAAAAATGACCCACTGTGTTTGGAATAGGTCTTAATTATCATCTATAAAAAGCCCAATTGTTAATTTGCCCCTATAAAAAAATTTATCTTTTAACAATATCTTCCAAACTATCAAGTTCTTTCGTTCAAGAATTTAAACGGGTACACCGTACATGTCATAATTGTTGCTTTTAGATTCCGTTTAATAATTATATAAAAAAAAAAATTTAATTAATTTTTGTAAAAAATTAAAAAATAAGTTAAAATATGTGGAGAGATATCTTTTTAGTTTATTACTTTTTTATGAAGAAAATTTTATTCAACAGTTAGTGAACAAATATTTTTCAAAAAAAAATATGAAAAATGTAAATCTACTCATAAAATAAGTATGAAATAGGAGAGTATATATGTCATTATATGTCTAAACTTATTTTTTAATTTCTTACTCAAATTAAATATTTTTATTTTTATTTTTATTTTTCATAATATTATTAAACGTGTTTATACAACTATTTTCACGACCAGTCTGATTTATCCTAAAGTATAAAGACTTTAATTTAATCTCTTTTTCACTTTTTAAAAATTTGGTTCCAACTTTAATCCTGGAATTGTAGCATTTTAGTACACTGTTATGTCAATCAGTCCTGAGAATGATAAACTTTACTTTATGCTTGGTTATACCTATAGATGGCTTAGGCCTTGAAATATTAAATTGATTTACTAGCTACTTGGTTGGTTCAATTCGTGTATTTTACAAATATTTTTGACCAGATTGAATTTAAGTGTTACTGATTAAATTGAACACGAACGGTGGTGGTAAACCACCAAGAAGTGGTCCTGCATTGGTAGTACACTAGAATCAATGTTGTGTTAGACCGTAAGTTTTTTAAATTGAAGTGTGTAAAAGTTGACTTGAATATTCTGTAATACTATATAAAGTATTTAAATCAAAAAAAGAATGGCGGCGGTCTCAAGATTTGAATTTCATAAAAAATCAACAAAGTAATAGAACAACTTACCAAATTACTTTACTAATTTTTCAACCCCATCAAAATTAGTTTTTCCTCTTTTTTTTTTAATAATATTCTAAATTTGAAATCAAAGATACCCTGAGATGATACAATTTTATTGCGCGACTAAAATTGATCATTACTTTATATAATAGTGTATATATATATATATATCTTTTTCTATTTTATTCTTGAAAAGGCCCATCTTTCTTAATACGGTCCTCACTTCACAATAATTATTATGTTAATTATGTCTTAATTAATTAACTTGTAAATTAAATTTATTGATTTGTTTAGAAATTAATAGGCCAAGGTCAACAAAAGTCTTTTGTTTTTTTTTCTTTTTGGTATTCCACTAGCTTTCCCCGCAAAATTTAGACGACAAAGTCTTTAATCTAAATTGGGCATCAGTCAATAAAGAGCAAGCTTTCTGTCCACTTACCTTAATGGCCCAAATTTAGACTAGTGGAAATTTCTTTTGGAAATTAAAATAACTTCAAATTAAATTGTGTGTTTTCTTTTGTATATTTGTTTTGTAACCAAATGAGGTGAAATTAACAATTTCTACATAAATATGCAAGAAAAAAAATTGCTAATTTTTTTCGATATAGAAATATGTTTTGTATTACGAAAATATTTCTTATATACTGTGGTCCAGAGAATTGGATATCATAAAAAACCGAAAAATTAATATAAAATACAACTCACTAAATCATTTTTCGCATTATACGACACCCATCAAAAGTGGTATTTGTTTTTAATAATCATATTTTAATTTTGAAATCAATGTACCCTTGCAGAATAAACTGTGATAAATAGAAAGTTAGGGAATCATATATATACACATAGAGTTAAACCTCTATAAATTTGTACTTTTCTCCATTCTTTTAACAACATTTTGTGGTGCTTCCTAAAAGTCCAATTTGAATTCCACACTCTTTGTAGTTTCAAATTTATTTTTAATATAATTAGTTATTGACAACAAAACTTATCTAATATAATGCAATTTCTTATAATGACTATATTTCGAAAAGAAAATTGCACCTTTAATTCGAGGGGGGGGGGGGTGCTTCATGTTACACCTTATTGGGCCCCTTCAAGTTTTCTCCTATAAATAAAACTTATAATATATAGCGCTTAAACATATAAAAACAAACACTAATCTTGCGTACAATGATATTTTAGGGTATAAAAATGCGCATAAAAAATCATGCAACAATTGCGGGTTTTCCTTGATTAACTATTTTAGAGATTGTTTTTATATTAATTACTTCTACGTGAAAAAAAAGTTTCGCGATTATCCCTCCCCCTTTAAATTTAAAATTATGGATCCGCCGCAAAGATAGATATCCAAAAAACGAGTGGATTTTTTTTTTATTTCTTGGTGATGGAGAAACCATAATTAAGAGATAAAAGATTCTCTAGAGGGTTGAGAAAGAAAAATGACTTTTTAAGAATTGAGACGAGTGCATAAGTCATGAAAGATCAATGGTGAGATGAAAATGCATTTTTAAGGGTTAAAATATAATATATGTTATGCATAGAAATTTGTTGTACAAATACTTTACTTTCTTGGTGCACGTGCATTTGTAAATAAAGGAAAATCCAAGCAAGTAAAATTTATTGATTTATTTAGAAATTTGTCGCGGAAAATAATGGAACAAGAAATAGCTAGGTCACTGAAATCATGATTGATCGATAATGATAAGATCATGAGTTTGAATCCGACCCCCCAAATATTTTTAAATTTTTGTTCAAAATAATAATAATGAGGGCAAAATAGGGACACCACGACTCTCAAGAGGGAAATGGGATAAAGTACTCAGTTAAAGAGGCTCAATATTCTTGAAACTGCTAGTGACACTATCGCAGTTACAACTTACAAAGACTCTTAAAAATTTGGAAGTATATTTTAAGTAATACAAGAATTCTACTTTCTTCATGTTATCCCCACTTCACGTTAATTACAGTAGACTAATTGAAACAACCGGCTATTGATGCGATTTTGCATAGTAAGGAAAATTTCTATAAAGTTACACCTTGTGATTTTGTCTACATATAATCTTTTCAAGTGGCACAACTACATTATTAGATTGAACATGTGAAAATTTCTTTTGGAAATTAGAATTTCTTTAGAAATTAAATGGTGCATTTTGTTTTGTTTGTAAATGAGATGAAATTAATTATTGTGGTATAAATATACATATGAAAGAAATTGTTACTTTTTTGGGAGGTAGAAATATATATGTTTAGCATCATGCAAAATGTTTCTTAGTTACCGTATTTCGAAGAATTGGATTAATTTTATGGGAAATCGAAAAAGTAATAGAACAACTCATGAAATCACTTTTCACATTTTCCAACCCCCATCAAAATTAATGGTGTTTTTTTAAGGGTGGTGATGTTGGCACCTCCCATATTTATTGGTAATACTCCCACTTTTCCATTTTTCTTTTAATAATACTCCTACTTTATACAAAACACTCCCACCACTCCCACTTATTTTTAGGAATTAATCTCATAATTAATTAATAACATGATTAAGTAATTAACTACATAATAACATAAAACAAATTACCCCAAACTAACCCCAAAATTTCTCCACCATCTCTACCATCTTCTCAAACAAGCAAAATTACCATCTCTACCATCTTCTCTATCTAACAACAAATTTTGGTAGCACCAAAATAACAAATAAAACCTCTGTTAATGCAAAACTTTAAGTTTGGGAAGAATGGTATAAACAAAACAAAACAAAACATCCATTGATGCAAAACTCAAAATTTGAAAATAATGGTAGAAAAAAGAGAAACTTTGTAATAATTGAACGAAAACAAGCAAGAAAGAGTTAATGAAAGAGAGACATACATGTTTTTATTTTTTTTTATTGTTTATATGATTTTTATAGCATACATATCAAATATATAAACAAAAAACAAAATTTTCTGTTTAAAACACGAATAAGGCTTACTCGATTCTCTGTAACCGAGTTGCAGGCTTGTACACTCGGCTGCTCTCAACTGAGTATAAAATCCCATAAAATGTCATGCTCTCGGGACCTTCATTCGGTTGAGAGCAGCCGAGTGTTGTTATATTATGCTCGGCTGTGTGCAGCCGAGTGACATTAATCACACTCGGTTGCTCTCAATCGAATGAAGGTCCCGAGAGTATTACATTTTATGGGATTTCACACTCGGTTGAGAGCAACCGAGTGTACAAGCCTGCAACTTGGTTATGGAGAACCGAATAAACCTTCTTTGTGTTTCCTTTCATTAACTTTTTCTTACTTGTTTTTCTTTCCTTATTTTAAAGTTTCTCCCTTTTTTCTACCATTATTCTTAACTTTTGAGTTTTGCATCAATGGAGGTTTTGTTTATACCATTCTCCTCAAATTTAGAGTTTTGCATTAATGGAGGTTTTGTTTGTAGGTTTTCTTATCTTGTTCCAAAGTTTCCTTTTTTCCTTCCATTCTTCTTAAGCTTACCTTTTTGCATCAATGGTGGAGATCAAAGTTTTGTTGCCTATTTTGGTAAAAGAGAGGAATTTTGGAGGGAAATTTATTTGGGGATAAATGTTTGATTAACTTTGGAGGGAGATTCATTAACTTTTGTTTTAAATTAAAACAAGTGGGTGAAAAATTAGTTTAGGGTTTGATGGTGTCAAAATCTAAAAATAGATAATTAACCAATCAATAAGTGAATATCGATAAATAAAAAAAATAAATGAACATAAGACATTTTTTATTAAGGTAGGTTCCCCCGGTAGCGCTTATGCTAGTCGGCTAGTCCGGCAGTACGTCATCCTTTTGTGTATGCTTTGCTTTATATTAGCTCAAAGGTAATAAGTTTTGGATGATGATACAAGTTACCAACCTTTATAAAATTCCACTCAAATTACACTCAACTCCACTCAAATTCCACTAGGATCCACTAACCTTTATAAAATTACCTTTTTATCCCTCATCTTCATCAAATTTACTTTTTTACCATTCTAAATTTTACCTATAAATACCTCCCCTCATTCATTCATTCAACACACCAAAAAAACATAATCCTTCTCATCCAACACCATCCTTCTCATCCAAGATCCATCCATCTCATCCAAAAGATATACAGCCATTGGCAGTATAAATACAAGCCAATTAGAGAAAAAATAGAAGGGTCTTATACTCTCTAATTTCATACTCCAAAAAATAGCAACAACCCTTATACACTCTCTCTCCTATACAGTTTATTATTTATTCTGTCGAATTAGTGAAATTATATAGGGAAAAGTTGGTAGCTTGTATCATCATCCAAAATTTATTGCTTTTGAGCTAATATAAAGCAAAGTACACACAAAAGGAGGACGTACTGCCGGACTAGCATAAGCGCTACCGGGAGAACCTACCTTAATAAAAAATGTCTTATGTACATTTATTTTTTTTATTTATCGATATTCACTTATTGATTGGTTAATTATCTATTTTTAGATTTTGACACCATCAGGGTTAATTAACTTTTATACTAAAAAAGATGAAGTGGGGTGAAAATAACAACTTACTTTTTTTTTTGTGGGAGTGTTACCAATGGATATTGGGGGTGCCAACATCACCACCCTTTTTTAATCGATCATACTGTGAGAATCCGCAAATGCGACCCCCGGGGTCTCGTTCCCGTTGTTGGGCGTCTGAAACATCGGAAAGGATTCCGTTGTTCCATTTGCTTCTATGTGTTGATAATTCATATCGGGTGTCCCTCTATCCTATTTCTAGATGCAAGAGGGTTCGTTCAGAGTCCCCAGGAAGTTTTACGAGAAAACGAACAAAATAGTTGTGTAAGGGGAAAGGCTATAGATAAGCCTTTCTTTACACGTTTGTCTACGAAACCAGGATTCTATAGGGTTCGGGAATTATATTACGGTTTGGGAAGGTGTTAAGCACCCATTTCGCCCTTTCGGTCTCTAGTAGTCTTATATGTTTATTCTATGTTGAAAAACTTGGATCCTTTTACTGATATTCTACTACTTTCTGTAAATAACTAATGAAAACCTGATTTTCAAGCGCGTTAGGAATCTACCACAACCATGTCGCCACTTCGCTTACTAGGACGGAGATCGACCTGCCCGGTCAGGTCGCGGGGTGCGGGGCAGCGCCCCGTTAGAAAAATCGAGTTTTAAACAGTCTACAACTAATATACAAATATCTTATTTAATTACTATAAGAGACTTTAGTTACCTTCTCGGCGATAATAATAAGAATAAGAGAGAAAACATAATACAGCAGAGAAGACCTCCGACGAATATCAGCTTTCCTCTTAGAAATATTTATGGCGGTCTGACTCTAGAAGGTGGCACTCTGGGTACCAAGATTAGATCCGAGACTCTTGCGAAAATAAATGTTATCACAGATGCTTCCGGAGAAGGCTTTAAAGATTATAAAATATCAGAGAGAAAGAGGCGTTTTGGTGTAGAAATCCTGGCGAGAAGTTTCCGTCTAGAACCCATGGGGGTGTTGGCCTATTTATAGTGCTCGGGGAGGATTGTCGCGCTACATTTCCTCCGAAAGGGCATGTGTCGCGCGACATTTGGCTGATGTCGCTCGACAAACGACTGAAGTGATGTTTCTGACAGACTGATGTGTCAGAAAGTGGTTGGGCGGGTGTCAGAGGGGATTGTCGCGTGACATAGGGGTGATTGTCGTGCGACATATCAGGGATTGTCGCGCTACAATCTCTCTTAAAAACAGGTTTGTTGGCCACAAATCCTTTCGGGGTAGTTCCGGGTGCTCGGGTGGGTCCCGGACCCAAAAACAGTAGTTCCCGAAGGTCGTTAGGGTTCTTGTGGGGGTCACAGATCGGGGTGTCTACACATACATATTCCAATCTTGAAATCAATTGTATCCTTAGAGAATAAATTGAAACAGAAATTAATAGAAAGTTAGGGGATCATACATGTGGAAATTTGTAGATAAAAATGTATATTATAAGGGGCAATGATATTTAAATTATTGAAGAATATATAAAAGATAAAAAAAAAATGGTGTGTGATAGGATTATAATGCCTTTTTAATCAACAATGTCTTTACTGGTGTTACGAATAGCTCATAGAGATGGAAGCAAATATTGCAAAGAGTTGAATCATGTTTATAAATTAGTCTCTCTTTTTTTAATAAACATTTTTTTATAGAAAAAATATATTATAGTGGTAAACAGGCATTTTAAAAATATGACACAATTTAATTTCATGATTGAAATTGGTGTATATATATATTTTTATTTATTCTTTTTACAACATTTTGTGACATCTTCTTCTAAAAGTATGAATAATTTAAATGGTTTTTTCATTTTTTGTATGAACTAATATGCTCTAGGTTTTAAACACGCAATTTAAAATTTTATACTAAACAAAACACTATGACCAATATTAACATTCGAAACACATTTAATTAAACACTACTTTATTTGATTTTTTTAACATTATAAATTTACATTAATAGAAAATACTAAAACTTATTTTTTTATTTTTAGTTATATTTCTAAGTATATTTAATACTTAAACCAAAAAATTGAATATATTTCCGTTAATAGATTGTTTAGGAACCTATAATTAGTTACAAATCATGTTTTGAAGAGGTGTTTATGTTATAAAATATTTTGTTTTTCCTAAGTAAAAATGGTATTTAATTATTGTGTACCTTGAACAATATCCAGCTGCAAAATAATTCCTTCTAATCTTACATAATCATAAGTCATTATTCATCATAACAAAATAAGGTTGAAATGGTGGTACTGTGGTATCTACACGTGAGACCAAGGATTAAATCTTGGGTGCAGTGGAATATTAATTTTTCGAAGCACAACCATCATATGCCCAGCTGTCTTATAAAGCTCCGCAAACCCATTCTGCCAGAAATAATAGACAGAAAATATATATATATATATATACATACAAGTGGACTATTAAGATTACATAAACTTCTATGTAGTTGTCCTTGCACCATTTGTAAGGCCGCATAAGCCCAGCTCACCATCAATGCTTTTCACATTTCAATAGCCCTATGGCTCCACTCAATGCCTCTGCAGCAGCCTGCGGCTTATTGATATATCAAGAAAATAATATAATTTATCATATTAATTTATATTTTAGAGAGCATATATTATTATCATTTTTATATTTTTATTGCTTCTCAGATTTTAGAAAAAAATTAGAGAATATTGACTTTTGAATGAAGCAATTCAAAATAAAAATAGAGAAGTTGTGAAGAAAATAAGTTTCGAAAAAATGGGAAAGTACACCAGCATTCTGGAATTAAGATAGGGAAAGAATTGAGATAAATTAACAACAAAGTTTCTGGCTCAAATGGTGGTGCTGTGGTATCTACACGCTAGACCATGGATTAAATCTTGGGTGTTGCGGAATATTAATTTTTTGAACCACATTTTAGCGCATGCGAGCCGTTAGCCCATTAGCATTTTAAACAAGTTTTTCAGAATTTTAAATCTGACCCATTATACGTATTTTATTTTATTTTATTTTTATGATTTTAATGAATTGATGAAAAAATTTAGTAGGTTAAAATAGTCATTTAGTACACTTAATTATATATCATATTAAAGTATTAGAATACTATTTTGGACCAGTAAATATGATATATTTAGTGAAAATCTTACCACACTTATTTAGCAATATTTCAAAAATGTGTCACTAGAATTGTATAAGAGTCTGAAAAAATATATAAATTCATTATGAATTATTTTGGTGTGTTAGTACCAAAGTGAAGCAATTATATCTTTAGAAATGTAAAGCATGTTTTATTTTTTATACACAGGCTATGATAAATTCAGGTGTATTTTTATTTTTTTTTTGAGGAAGGGGAATGAAAAAAGGAATAAAATTATAGCGCCTTATTTAAAATATCACATGTGTAATGAATTGGGCGCAAGCCCGGATTATTAATGTAAAGCTTTTTTTAAAGCTACTAAAATGTGTTTTTGGATTCTGTTCATATTCATGCGAATTAGGTGACCGGTGAAAGAGATAATAACATTGGGCCAAGCCTTCCAGCAAACAGAACTCAACTATCCAGCTAAAGCCCTAAAGGAGATGTAAGAAGGCAAAGCAACACTATCTCTTCTTCTCTTTAGATATTTTTTTCTTTTACTTAGTTCGATTAAATTAAAGATTTTGAAAATTTGGATTTTTAATTTAATTCTTCAATTAATTATATGCCAAGTAAATTTTATTTTAATTTTACTTATTATTATTTAATATTTTGCGTGCTTGAGTAGATTTGTGATGAGAGGGTTTCAATGAATATATTTAATTAATTTTGTTACTCGTATTCATGCTAATTGACTATATTAATTCAATACTTTCAAGTTAAAATAATTCTTTTTATTTGATGCCTATTTCAACTGATAAAAATAATATTGAGTTCTCATTATAATTTGTTGTATTCACCTTATGATTTGTTGAAAGCGGATATATTGTATGTTTTGACGGGTATAGTTAGTGCTTTGAATTTATACTAAGTTTGGTTACAGAAGAATTACAATTGAATTTTATTAATTAATTGGACTTTATTAATTTTATTTTTCGCTAATAATAAAATCAAGAAACAAAATTATTGTGAGATAAGAATAGAATTTACGCGCATGAATACTTATAATGATGATATTAAATATATAAGTCCGAAACCCCAGTAATTTATTATTCAATATTTTTATTTTTATTTTTATTTAATTCACCATCAATCTAGATTACTTAGTTAGATTAGGATTTAATTAAAATTAGTGAGTTGTGAACAACATTCGTTCCATCCGTCTAAGTCCCTTGGATTCGACCTTACTAGGTTTATATTTTTAATTGCTTTGATTTTAATAACAAAAATACTTTTTTTATTGTAATTGCTTTAGTCGAATTGAAGATTTAAAAATGTTACAATCAACAAAGGCTAGTCGTATTGGATGCATCGCATATAATTTAGGACTTAAAGGTAAGTTGCTTAGGTTTGATTCAAAATATAATTGGTGGTTAAGCGCTAAAATTAAAATCAAAAGTCTTTCGAGTTAAATTTAATTTTAAGTGTGTTCATCAAATTTTGCCAAAATTCAAAAAGTCTGGTCGACACAAATAAATGAAGAATTTTTTTTTTTTTCTGAAATGTAACATGTTTCAAAAGTTATTTCTAAAATTTGAGTTGAATTGAAATACAAGTGGATTTAATATGATGAAAAAAAGGTAAAAAGAAAACAAATTAAAATAAATAAATAAATAAGGAAAAATTAGGAAAAGTCAAAGTGCATTTTTTCTAAACCCACGTGCCACCTCTCTTTAATAATTTTGGTGCCATTTAATTTATACTACTAATGGGACAAGCCCATTAAAAAGGAGTAGTCAACGCGAATTTAAAGAATAAAAGGAGGTAGCATGTTTTTAGAGGTACACCCGTTACAACTTACCAATAGTTTGACCGGTCTGTCACAAAATGTAACTCAAGAACTTAATTTTTTTTTTAATTTTGGACCGGTACAATTTTTTGGTATTAGATAGATTCAGAACATATTTTCTATCACAAAAATTTCGTTTTAAGTATTTAAAGCTTATTTCAAAAAAGACATTGACTCAATATTTTTATATATATATAAACATTAGTTTGAGACAAAAACACATAATTTTAAAGAAATTTTTGACGCAAAAAATATTTAAATATTATAATCAACTTTTAAGAGTTTTGAGATATCACTTAGATTTTGTTTATATACTATAAGAGATCCTGTTGTACTCTAAATCTAAGAACTAGGATTTCAAAAGTTCACGGTCTTATGAAAGTATATTCAATTGCTATTGGAGATAAGATGAGCGAAGTAGCTAACTTGCGATAAAGTTTATCACAGACAGGAGTGGGTAGATGGATGCGATAGGTAAGCCAACAACAACAAACGATAAAATTCAAGAACTACAATTTTTCAATTTGATGCTTTTTAAATTTCGTGATCTCGAAGTTCGAAATCACTGAGAAAAAAGTCAACAACAAACGAAAAAATTCAAAATAGTGTGGGGCCCATTCTCATATATTACACTCTCTCACAAGACAACACTCCACCCCAAATTTCCACCATTTTTCCTTACATTACACCCCCTTATCATTACACTTCTTTTCCATTTTTTCTCACATATATGCATCCATTTTGGCGAAGAGCTTAGGGTAGAGAAAAAAATAGACAGAAGAATTTTTTATTAGATTCATATTTAATTTTCATATTTTCATATTTTTGTATTTTAGTTTCATTTGGTGAAAGAGATAAAATTTGTAGAGTGTTGAGAGAAATTCTTGTATCTAAACTTTACTCACATATTTGGAGATATTTAAGAAGTCATTTTATTATATGTTTTGTTCTTCTATCTTTATGGAAGACTAATATCCCTTTCAAGCGGAGAGATGAAGTCCCATTTTTATTTGTGATTTAGAATTTTATAGTATTGCATAAATATACTCATTTATGATTTTTCTTAAATAAGATATTTGTATTACTCTACATATCATAGGTAATCCAACTTTCGTTTTTATATGTGACTTAATAAATGAGCTACATACTATAGGATTTTCTTGAGTTCATTTTATTTTTCAAATTTATCTTCCAATTCTTGAGTGTTAATGTGAGTAAGTAACAACTTCATATTGTTATTATTATTATTATTTATAAAAGAAGAAAATATAGATCTTGAAAGGAAAAATCTCTTATAAACAAATAAATTGTCAAATACAATTTGATTAATTTTTGGGTTCACTCTACATAGCATATGTGATTCCATTTGATCAAACTAGTAAATAATTTATTTTAGGTATGTATATGCAATAATATATCTTTGTATATTCGTTGATAATTTGGCAGTGGATTCTTAATCCTTGAAATCCCTACACATTATTTCTCCAAAACTACTTTTTCACTTTCATTTCATTTTTATCAGTATTAAATTATTCCTAAGAAAAGCAATCATTTCTCAAACAAAAAACAATGGTTTTAATTCTAAATACACTATTTTCTCAATTTCATTTTCATTGATTCCTAAGCAACTCCCGTAGATTAAATCCTATACTAATATATTTTGTAGGTATATAAGGGTTTTTGATCAAGCTATTTTGAGCGACGAATTTAGCTTATAATCAAATAAATATGGCCCTGTTTGATAGCAACATGAAAAATGATTGAAAAAATAATAATTTGTGTGAGAAGTTGTAAAATAAGTTGAGGCATGTGGTGAGATGTTCTCCATCTCATACTCATTTTTATAATTAGTAGATGTCCTAAAATCATCTTTATTTTTTGGAAAACAAAATTCAATAAAAAAAGATAAAAAAATTTAAGAGTTAATCTGTGCAACGTAGCATTTTTGGTTCGCTTGTTAATCCCACCGTATTAGCCTAATTTTTCACAATTCTCGCTTCGGGTAGTGAATTTAGGATTAGGATAAAATTTTATGGCATGAACACTTATAGCATGTCTCAACATCATAATTACATACGCCTATATAGTTGGAATGCATTTTGTAAAGCCGTAGTTGAATTTGGTAGTTTAACGGTGAGAATTGAGTATTTAGCGAAATGAGTTTTTGGCCAACTTTGGAAAGCTATAACTTTCTCATCTAATCTCCACATGAGTTCCCATTTGAATTTTTAGATAGATTTCTTTACTGGCTATAACTTTTGTGTTTTGAAAAACCAAATTCTAGCTTGTTAAGGGTCAAAACTGAGTGAGTGCAAAGTAAGCCAATTAACCAATATACTAATAACAAAATTTCCAATGTTTTGGCACACTGTTATTTTCGATGAATTTCTAGTATTAATCCATTCAAAATTTGGAGAAAGGGAGAAAAGTTGTAGTTCTTCGAGTCCTGTTTTTGTTGATATAAAGATGATCCAAATCGGAGTTCCGAGTGAAAAGTTATACCCAAAATATGAATAGTGCATCATAAATTTTTAGTCAAATCGGGTTTGATCCGACCCAACTCATTTTGACCCGATTTTACCCTAAATTAAGGGCGGCGTTAATTACACACGCTATAACACTACAACATTGGCTTGGCCATATAGGATCGAGGTAATGTTCACATAATCAGTCCTATAGCACCGAGTATGTGGACATTAGTTCAGTCCAATAAGGTTGAGCTATTATATTTTTTAGTTCACAACAATAGTTTGACCCTGTTGTAGCAAAGTAATGTATACATACTCGGTGCAATAGAACTGAGTAGATGAGATCGAGTGTTACCGAGTAAAGTGGTGTGTGTAATTATACCCGCTCTAGATTAAACCCCCAAACACCCTAAACATCCATGTCCTATCTTCCCAAAATAGATGAAAGCTCCTAGAGAGTGGATTATTTGGTATGGTTTTCAAGGACCATTCACTTTAAATTAAAGACTCAAGCAGGATTTCACTTTCCTCTCCATTTTCACTCATTCCTTTACTTGGGGCATGGAGGGTTGAAACTCCGGAAGTGTCCAGCCATTAACACATTTCTTCAACACTTCAATCTTGGAAATCTAGCACTCTTAAGGTGAAACACCAGTACTCTAACCTTTTTTTAAGCTATTATGTATTGCATGTTGATTTATACTACAAATTTGGAAGGGGTTTGCATTCAACTCTTGATTGTGTGCATGCATGGGGCTTTGGTTAGATATTCTTGGTTCTTTTAGTTGATTTATAATTATTATAACTTCAATTTAATGTATCTATAAGCATTTTTCCTTGCACGTTTGAGTATCACAAGATTTCACTAAAATCCCCGTGGACGGATACAATAACGGTAGATTTTTGCTATAAACATATAAAATGATTAATTGTTGTGTTTATTATATATTTTGGTTACAATAAATTATAAATGTGATAGTATTGTTGTTCTTAAGCTATTGGTTAGTTAATAAGGAAGATTTATCAAAAACCCACTAATGTATAGTTGTAACGGCTAGATTTTTACAACCATTATTTTTAAATGGACAATGAGCTGTAATTAATCAATGCAATTTATACTAAATTTGATTTCTATAATGTATGGAATGCACATGATTTGTGTGAAAACGACTTAAACTCATACTTTCGTAAGTTAAGGATATATGTATACGTATAAAATTATAAATAGTAATAATTATGGTTTTAGCTTGTACTTTGGTACTATAACTTAATTATAAAAGAATATTTGTTAGCATTTGTTTTAAACATCCCAAACTAAAGATATTGATGATGTTGCGGCTCTAATGGTTAGCCTCCTAGTAAAACATTACGGAGCGAGTCTCCAGAGCCCAATGTCTCATATTATTTCAACTATTCGTATTTCCTCCATCATTAATAATTACATCTACTAGTGCTATCTTAGGTTCTTAAACTCAGTAATTAAGAATTAATTTTAACTTGATTTATACTTTACTTGGCCAATCGAAACAAATATTTTAAAAAATTATTATATATAAATATATATATATATATATATCTCGTCTAGATCTGGAAACAACCAGTCTTTAGCTACGATTTTAGTCGCTAAAATATCGGGATATGCTTTGCAGCGACGAAAATTCATTGATAAGAGGAGCTGATCCATACACAAATCAACCAATCTCTACCATATCACCTTTATATATATATATATATATATATATAATTATTTAGATATTTTATTAGATAAACTCATTAAATAGTTCAATAATTTTTTTCAATTTACTTAATTAAAACATGAAAAATATATATTATATACATCATTTAAATTGTAGATTTTTTCCATTTAAATCACGCCAAATGTGTAATTAATTAATCTTAGGTGGTGTTTGATAAAATAACTAAAAACTAAAACTGAAAAACACATCTGAAAACTGATTTTTTTAATATTACAATTTTTCCCTTATTAGGTATTTTAAAGAGGGTGTTTTAAGTTTTGAAAATGGTAAAATAGGTATTTTACATTATGGTGTTTTAAGTTTTCAAATTTAAGCTAGTTTACCACTTAAAATTTTTAATACAAATTTTCAGTTTTAAGTAGCAAACCATTTAGTTTTTTTAACAACCAAACAACTTTGAAACCATTTAAATTTGAAAACTTTAAGGCTCCGTTTGATAGCAATATGAAAAATAAAAATAAAAAGAACTAATTTTGGTGAGAAGATGGAAAATAAATTGAGGCATATGGTGAGATCTTCTCTATCTTTTGTAAGTATATGTCCTCTATCTTCTTTTAAAATTTTGTGGAAAATTTTTCTCCACCATCACTGTGAGTATCCGCAAATGCGACTCCCGGGTCTCGCTCCCGTCCTTAGGCATCTGAAATGTCGAAAAGGATTTTGTCGTTCTATTTGCTTATATGGTTGTTGATAATTCAATATCGGGTGTCCCTATATTATGTTTCTCCATGCAAGAGGGTTCGTCCAGAGTCGCCAGTACGTTTTGCGAGAAAACGGACAAAATAGTGGTGTAAGAGAAAATGTTATAGATAAGCCTTTCTTTATACGTTACTCTACGAAACCAGGATTCTATAGGGTTCGGGAACTATTTTACGGTTTGGGAAGGTGTTAAGCACCCATTCCACCCTTTCGGTCTCTTGTGGTCTTTATATGTTTATTTTATGTTGAAAAACTTGGATGCTTTTACTGGCAGTCTACTACTTTCCAAATGAAAACCCTAATTTTCGGAGAAAACGGGAAAATGTATGAAAAACCTTTGTGTTCCGAGATCCAATGTTTCTATTTTGAAAGATTATAAATACAAATGATAAAAGTTGTTTTACTTTAGAGAGAATTTCCCGTATTATTTCTCAGATAATGACGATTTTCTCGAATTTTAACTTCTTTTGGAAAAGTTCGAATCTTATATTGGGACTAATTTAATATGGAATTAGAACTCTCGAGAGGAATTCTACCAGACATATCACAGTCTATGGAGGAGACAGGATATACCGGGTTTTTAATTCCTAAGTAAGTTTTACCAGTCCGGGTTTTAAAAAAAATAGAATTTTATCCGGATGGTAATGTACTTTACTCTTCTGGTTTTGCAAATGATTTTATCAGGGTCTTTTTGTTTAGAAAACGGTAGACTATTTGTAACTTGGCAATAAGTTTATTCAAATAAAACGTGGACAAAATAACGGAAGTAAAGCAAGTACACAGATATTTAATTTAAATAGTAGAAGAGGTTTTCTTTACCTTCCCGGCGAGAATAATAATAATAAAGAAAATATAATACGACAGAGAGATCTCCGGCGATAATATTCTTTTCCTTCTTCAGATATTTTCGAGAGTTCGACTCTAGAGACGGGACATGTTGAGTGTCGAGAATAAATTCGATAATTCTTCAGAAATAAGATTATAACAAAAAATATTTGACGAAAGACTAGAAAATCAGATATAACTCAATAATTTCTCAATCCCCAAATTGTTGTCCTTGAACCCTTGGAGGTGTTGGCCTATTTATAGTGCTCAGGTGGGATAGTTGCGCGACATTTCCCCACAAAGGGCATGTGTCGCGCGACAAACGGCTGAAGTGATGCTTCTGACAGACTGATGTGTCAGAGAATGGATGGTCTGGTGTCATGGGGGTATGTCGCGCGACATACTATTTTGTCGTGCGATATTTCACTTTAAAAACAGGTTTGTTGGCCAATAAACCCTTTCGGGGCAGTTTTGGATACTCGGGTGTGTCTCGGACTCCAAGAACAGTACCTCTCGAAGGTCGTTAGGGTTCTTGCAGGGGTCACGGATCGGGATGTCTACAGACCCTCTCGACTCAAGCTCCTTGCTTGCAAGGAATTGAGGCGACTGGAAGAAACCGTGGTCCATGGCTCCCGCAAGAACTCTAAGGAAATGTGTGTATACAAAAAAGTGTTCGTAAATGCCTCCGGAGAGGGCTTGTGTTTGGTTTTGTCTCCGGAGAGGGCTTTTGTTACCTTATTACCTCTTTTAAGGACTTTCATTTGCTCAACTTGCCTCAGGTGGGAGGACTTCTATTGCTCCACTTACCTCAGATGGGAGGACTATAATTGCTCCATTTTGCCTCTCCGGGAGGGTTTTTGATCTTCTCGCCTCAGGTGAGAGGACTTCCATTGCTCCACTGTCCCTCTCTGAGAGGGCTTTGTTCTTCTCGCCTCAGGTGGGAGGACTACCATTGCTACACTGTGCCTTTCTGGGAGGCTTTTGATATTCTCGCCTCAGGTGGGAGGATTACCATTGCTACACTGTGCCTCTCTGTGAGGGCTTTTGATCTTCTCGCCTCAGGTGGGAGGACTACCATTGCTACACTGTGCCTCTCTGGGATGGCTTTTGATCTTCTCGCCTCAGGTGGGAGGACTACCATTGCTACACTGTGCCTCTCTGGGAGGATTTTTTGATCTGTCAAAAGAAAGAAAATTGCATATGGGAGGGCTTTTTGTGAGTATTTACCGACGCTCAGGGAGTTCTCCGTTGCAGCCCTCACCACGATGATTGGGCGGACCTCGACTGGTACAATGAGAACGGGGTGGACCGTGGTCGGGCGGTGGTCTACCGAGATGTTACCCTGGCTGCTCTAGTCCCGGATGTTCCGTGGCTCTTGATGGAGCCTGTTTCTCATGAGATCCGTCGACGATCTTTGGTATGTCTTCCTTTCGTATTTTTCTTTGTTCGATTATTTCTGTCGTTTTCTGCATGTTTTTAAACAATTCTCGTATTTAGTATGCATGTCTGCCTAGAAATAACGTCGGATTTAGTGAACACATACTTTTACTTGTGATACCCTTAAGGTTTTTTTAAAAAATTACATAATTTGCCCCTATAACCCTAAACTCTCATAATTACACCAAAGTACCCTCAAATTTTTGAAAATTACATAATTTACCCCTATAACCCTATAACTCTCATAATTACATCAAAGTACCCTCAGGTTTTGGGAAATTACATAAATTACCCTATAACCCTATAACTCTCATAATTACACCAAAGTACCCTCAAATTTTTGAAAATTACATAATTTACCCCTATAACCCTATAACTCTCATAATTACACCAAAGTACCCTCAGGTTTGGAAAATTACATAATTTACACCTATAACCATATATCTCTCATAATTACACCAAAGTACCCTCAAGTTTTGAAAAATTACATAATTTACCCCTATGACCCTCATAATTACACCAAAGTACCCTCAGGTTTTAAAAAATTACATAATTTACCCCTATAACCCTATAACTCTCATAATTACACCAAAGTACCCTCAAATTTTTGAAAATTATATAATTTACCCCTATAACCCTATAACTCTCATAATTACATCAAAGTACCCTCAGATTTTGGAAAATTACATAATTTACCCCTATAACCCTATAAATCTCATAATTACACGAAAGTATCCTCAGGTTTTGAAAAATTACATAATTTACCCCTATAACCCTATAACTCTCATATTTACACCAAAGTACCCTCAGGTTTTGAAAATTATATAATTTACCCCTATAACCCTATAACTCTCATAATTACACCAAAGTACCCTTAGGTTTTGGAAAATTACATAATTTAGCCCTACAACCCTATTACTCTCATAATTACATCAAAGTACCCTAAGGTTTTAGAAAATTATATAATTTACCCCTATAACCCTATATTTATATCTTCATCTCCGTTTTGTTGCTTTGGAGTGGGTCGACCGGGGTTGGGGTTCTCCCAACGCTATTTCCTTAGAGTGGCGACAGGCACCGGCCCCTGTTCAGGAGTTGCTTCTTGAGACTCCTTTTGGTTCTCTCTTTGATGCCCTCCCGGAGCGGGTATCTAGGGAGACAGTTTTGGTGTCGACGCTGGCCTCCCATTTGTGGGATACTGTTCATACCTTCCATTGGAGCTGGGGCAAGATAACGATGACCCCCCTGGACCTATTTGCTCTGACTGGGATTCCTTCAGGGGGTCTCTATCCAGATTGATGTCCCTTTGTGTCTGACGGCAGAGGGCATTATGAGCGCACTGGGTGGTTTCCTGAGCGACGGAGTTCGGGTGACACGATTCCTCGGGCGATTTTGGTTATGCGCCTGGCTACAGAGAAAGCCCGGCTAGTTGCTTCTGAAGTGCTGATGAGCCGTCAGGAGGCGCGTCAGTATGCCCGCATCCTCCTCTTACTGGCACTTCACGATTTGTTCGAGGCCTGTGGGGGCGACATTGCCCATCTCTGGTGGCTGCCCATCTTCGGGACTTCAGCATCATGTTTGACTACGACTGGGGGGGCTTTATTCTGGCTGTCTTATATGATGCTATGGACCAGGTTTCTCGCTACTTAGCTCTGAACCTTAAGGGCTTTTCATTGCTGTGGGAGGTACACACTTTTGTCCCCTTATCTTTGCTTCAGTCCTTTGCATGTTATCTGTTGATTGTTGCTGATATTCTTTTGTCTTCTTTCTCTTTTTTCAGAGTTGGTTTGTGGCTTACACTCGTCTGGGTCGTACCCAGGTGGATCTCCTCGTTGAGAACGGGGATCAGTTTCTCCTTCTTCGCCAATTCATTGCAGAAAACTATAGGGCTCCCTATGTATATCGGACTCAGGAGACTGGAGCTGCTGCCGTCCATGACCTGTTGGAGGAGCAGGTAAATATCTTAGTATTTTTTTTCCAATTAAATAAATAATAGTAAAATAGACATAACAGAATGAAGTTTATTATCTTTTCAAATTGAGTGGACCCCTTGGGGCGATCTGGGTCTTCATTTTGGATACGACTGTGCTCTGACCGCCTCGAGGACTAGACGATTTATCAGAGATGAGTACGGTCTCCACTTCTATTTGGGCGAGAGGGTTATTCGCCAGCATACACCAGTCCAGTGGCCTCGAGTTCCTTCATTCCCGTCAGTTCTGATGAGGTGGACGGGCGAGATTGACTCAGTGACGGTGCAGGCGTTGGTCGACGAGCTCGATTTTTAGACGTTCACTGAGGAGGGAGATTATGCCGCTTTCACTACCCGTTACTTGATGAGGGAGCGGAAGGGGACTTGAGGGCGGGTATTTTATGAGAGGTACTGGGCATTGGGAGGCGATCCCAACTTTATACGAGGGCAGGCTCATTTGTCCAGGACAGTCCCCGGTCATCTGTCGCCTCTCCCTAATCAGAGGGGCAGCATTTTGGATTCTGATGATGATGACCCTGAGGGAGAGAGGGACGTCCCTACTGCTGCTGAGGGATGTGATGATAGGCCCGAGGGAGGTGATGATAGACCCGAGGGCGGTGAGGGAGGTAGGGCAGCGGCTGTTCCAGAGCAGCCTCCTCAAACGACGCCTATGGAGGAGCAGCGTGCTGAGGGCTTTGAGTTTCCTACCGGTCCGTCGGTATCACCTGGGGTAGTTTTTGATGTTGCGGAGGCTGCTGGGAGAGAGGGAGCAGCTTTTTTGAAGCGATCCTGGGAGCCTGCGGACTTTGGGGTTGACTATGAGCAGTTTGGGCGGACTCCTCCTACTGCTATGACAACTCTTTCCAGTGGGGTTCCGCCTCTGAGAGCGACTGCCATTGCTGATCCTCCAGGTGTTCGTACCTATGCCACGTTGACCCCTATTCCATCGGCTGCTATGGGCCCTGCGGCTCGTTCTCTTGGTCTCGGTGGTTCTTTTTCTCGGCCCCCTTGTCCCCGATCCGTGAGGAGGGTGGATCTACTTCTGCAGCGATACCGACGGGTCCATCCATTCCTCTGGTTGACATCCCATCCCTTCCTCGAGATATTACCTACGTTGGTGCCGGTCTTCGTTGCTATACCGTGCCTGAGTATCCTTTACCCAATGATACTTTCGATTATCTAGGCTGCTGCGTGGGTGGCGAGGTATGTCCCTTATTCTCTGTCTTCTGCTGTTTTTTTATATATGTTTATCTTATAAATGTGTTAATTCCCTCTCTTATGTTTTTTGCAGCGAGTGAGTGTTTGTGCAACATATCTGAGAGCTCTCCATGCCCAGTATCTCTACAACTAGAACCTCCTCCAGTTCGTTGGTCGGGACCCCATGGCGTACATGCGCGATTACCAGAGGGCGATCGACGTATCTCTACGGGTGGATGACCCTTTGTCCTCCTCTCGCGCTTGGACCGAGTCTCGGAGGAGCAATAGCGGGACCTCCAGGCTTTCACGGTCTTCAGTAATCCGCCCCACAGCTCCGGTTTAGTCGACGGGGCCCTCTCAGGCAGCAGTTCCTTCTCATTCAGATGTCCCTGCAGTTGATCCTACTCCGGATGAGGGATCTAGAGACAGTGGGAGCGTGTCGAAGCGCGCTAGGATAGATTAGTTTTCCTGCATTTTGTTAGTTTCAAACATGTAGTTTTATATTTTTTTTAGACATGTAGACAGAGATTTAGTTTTGAAAAACTATTTTTTTATTGGATTTATGAAAAATCTTTATTTGTGTCTGATGATATACATTTATTCTCTATCTGTGATAAATATATTTATATGAATTAGTAATTTAGGAGCCATACCTTGTAACGCAGTGATACTTAGGGTCCCTACAAAAAAGAACATAGTGAGCACAAATGCATTCAAAAGTGATTCTTTTGACAAGAATGACTCTTATGTGTAAGAAAGGCAAAAATAGGGTAACACCAAAGAGCATTGTCGCGCGACAATCCCTCTTGGATATAGGTTTATCGAGCGACAAACAGGTACATGACCCTCTTTTTTGCTATAAATACACCTATCCTCCTTCCTTCATTCTCACACCTTTCCCAAAATGTCTTCTTATCGCACAAATTCTGATTTTTCTTATGTTGAAGCCCGAGATGCTCTGATATCTTCTGAGAATGGCTTGAACTTTGGTGCATTTAGTCCTTTAGCGGGCTGGTGCCATCGTCCTATAGATTTTTCCTTTTTGTTAGGCGCTTTGTATTTCTGGAACCCTGCTGATCATCTTTTTCATTTCGGGCTAGATGAGCTCTGCCTTACTTACGAGGAGTTTTCCTGACTGTTGCGTTCTGATGTTCGTCTCCCGATGGCTGTTCCCATAGAAGAAATTGATCATCGAGATATGCTGATCACTCTGTTAGCCATTCTCCAAGCGGCCTGTGATGGTTTTATTATCGACGGGCTTCTTGACCTCCACAAAATGGTGAGGTTCTTTCATCGTTACGAAAAGAGAGCCTCTTATAGCGTGGGGCGTACTGCGACGGCCTTGATTTGTCTTGTTTCTGATATGCTACTGATGACGGGCTCTTCCCGTGTCGATTCAACTATTCTGAGTTTGATTTACCATGCTAGGAATGAGGAGTCTATAGTGCCTATCATTCTTGCAGAGACTCTGAACGGTTTAAATGATCTTCAAAGGGGGGCCTCACCCTTCTTTAGGGGAAGTCCATGCTTAATATACATGTGGCTGTTGGAGCGTTTTCGATCAGTGAGTTTCAACGGGGTTCGGCTTGACAACCCGACGCACTTCTTCCGTCGTTCCCTCTTTGGTGCTTTGACCATGTCTTCTCAGATTGGACAGTGTGATTTTCGGAGAATTTTTAGGCTATTCGGTGGAACATTCCTTGGTGGAAGCTGAGGGCGATGGTGCTTAGTACCGTGGGGCAGAATTACGTTCGGCTCCGTGGGCTCTGGTTCACTTTCTTTTATCTCCCAGGACGTCTTCTTCGGCAGTTCAACGTTCCTCAGGACATTCCCCTCGGCCTGAACAACTTTTCTTCTGAGTCTAAGTTTGTGACCAAGCATGTTTCTTTATCAATGGAGAGAATGTGGCGTGCTCGACTGACTCGTCAGTTCAACTATTAGGCCCTTCCGGGTTGACATCATCCGTTCTCGTTGGGGGTTTCTGGAAAAGGAGCTGATTGATGATCCCTTCTAAATGGAGTGGTTCCGGTTTATGGATTCTGAGCCCACAGAGGAGAGCATTGTCTTTTCGTACCAGATCCTGGATGAGGCTCGAATTGACTTGGCTACTGAGGACCCTGCTTGGCCAACCCCTAAGGATTAGGTTTTTCTATACGCTGTATCTCCTTTATAACTTTCGGTGTTCTGAACCACCTTAATAACAAATGAGGGACTGTTTATGAGAAATAAATTTTTTTACAATGTTTAAACCGGGCTTGAAGTCACTTCTCAGGTTGCCTACCTTCCCCTTTTGATTTTTCCAAAAACACAAGTTTGAGTTGGGGCTCAGGTTTATGTAGTTCTTATCTATACATGTTAACTGGTGAATGTAATAATTGTCCGTCTAAGTCAGCGAGTATAGCGACACCCCCTGTATCAATCTCTTTGATGATGTATGCCCTGTCCACTTCTGCCCGAACTTCCCCTTTGGGTCTCTGGCTGGTTCTTGAATTTTTTTCAACAAGATGTTGTTTTCATTGATACCCCAAGTTTATACTTTCTGGTTAAATGCTCGAGCGATTCTCTTCTGATACTCTTGGTAGTGGTATACGGCTTTCAATCTCTTCTCATCTAACAATGCCAGCTCGTTATAACGTGCCTGGACCCACTCTAGCTCATTAACTTGCTTCTCTAGCATTATTCTGAGGGAGGGGACCTTTAATTCAACAGGGAGGACTGCTTCCATCCCGTATGTAAGTGAAAATGGGGTTGCCCCTGTAGAGACCCTCTCAGTGGTGCGGTATCCCCACAATGCATATGGTAATTTTTTGGGCCAGTCTCGACAGGTGTCGGTCGTCTTGCTTAGGATATTCTTCAAATTTTGTTGGCGGCCTCAACTGCCCCATTAGTTTGTGGTCTGTATGGCGAAGATCTGTGTCGGGTAATACTGTATTCCTCCATGATTGTATTAGCCTCTCCTTCGAAGTGGGTGCCGTTGTTAGAGATTGATGGTGTCAAAATCTAGAAATAGATAATTAACCAATCAATAAGCGAATATCGGTGAATAAAAAATAAATGCGGTGCAATGATGAACACGTGATTTTTTTTAAGGTAGGTTCCCCCGGTAGCGCTTATGCTATTCCAGTGGTACGTCCTCCTTTTGTGTGTGCTTGCTTTGTATTAGCTCAAAGGCGATCAATTTGGGTGATAATACAACCTATCAACTTTTCTCTCTCTCTATAATTTCCTTAATTCTATTTATAAGTATAGAATTAGGATTACAAATATTTCAACAGAATAAATAATAAACTGTGTAGGAGAGAGAGTGTATAAGGGTTGTTGGTATTTTTTGGAGTATGAAAATAGAGAGTATATGACTCTTCTATTTTTTTTTTGGTGTAAAAATAGAGGGTATAAGACCCTTCTATTTTTTGGGGTATGAAAATAGAGAGTATATGACTCTTCTATTTTTTCTCGAATTGGCTTGTATTTATATTGCCAATGGCTTTATATCTCTTGGAAGAGATAAATGGATCTTAAGAGAGAAAGAAGATATGTTTTTTGGTGTCGTTTGAATGAAGGAATGAAGGTGGTATTTATAGGTAAAATCTAGAATGGTAAAAAAGTAAATTTGATGAAAATGAGGGGCAAAAAGGTAATTTTACAAAGGTGAGTGGATGTAAGTGGAATTTGAGTGGAAGTTAATGGAGGTGAGTGGAATTTGAGTGGAGTTGAGTGGGATTTTAGTGGAGGTAAAAAAGAGATTTTACCGGGGGTAAAAAAGAGATTTTACCGGGAGTAAAAAATGTTGAATTTCCTTTGTAGGCCAATAGTAAAATTAATATTTAACCCCATCAGAGATGATCTCATGTGGGACCCCATACCGACATATGATATTCCTTCTGATGAACCGGGCAACATTCCTAGCGTTAAGGGTTTGAAAAGACTCGGCCTTTACCCATTTGGTGAAGTAGTCGATGGCCACTAGTATGAATTCATGGCGTTGCTAGCTTTGGGTGAAATCTTTCCAATGACGTCGTTCCCTAGGTTGCAAAAGGCCAGGGAGCAGTCATATTGTACAACTCTTTCGGCGAAAGTTTCTGAGACTTAGCGTAGTTTGGCACTTGTGACAACGGCGTACGTTGTTAACGCAGTCGTTCTGCAGGGTAGACCAGTAACAACCTTATCTGATGATTTTACGGGCAAGTGTATGACCGCTCATATGAGGTCCACAATCACCCCCATGTATCTGATCCATCATTTTGATAGATTATTCTTCAGTGAGACATTGGAGATGGGTTCCGTCATAATTTCTCTTATACAGCCTTCCGGCACAAAGTATGAACCCTGGTGATAATCTCCTAAGTGCGACCCGCGTTCTCTTGTCTGTTTGTTCGGGATACTGATGATTCTCCAATAGGTTCCAGATGTCATAAAACCACGTGGTTGAGTCCCCATTCTTTTCATTCTCTACCTCCAGGGTCATGCAGTGTGCTGGTCCTGATCTTCTTTGTACGGTAAGAGTTATTTCTTCCATCCTCTCTGGGATATCGATCATAGATGCCAGGATTGCTAGTGCGTCAGCAAAATCGTTTTGTGACCTGGGGACATAGTAAAACTCCGAATGCTCAAATCTTCCTGTGACATTCTCCAGTCGGGTAAGGTATGGTACTAACTTTTCATCTCTGATCTTTCATTCTTTTAGCACTTGGTGGACTACTAATGCCGAATCTCCATACACTTATATTCTCCTTATACCCTTTTGGAGTGCGATATCTAATCCGATTATACATGCTTCATACTCGGCCATATTGTTGGTACAGAAGAAGTCTAGACGATATGATATCGGAAAGTGAGTTTGGTCTGGAGAGACTAATAGGATGCCTATCCCGTTTTTGTTTCGGTCGGCGGCCTCGTTAAAGTATAATTTTCAATCTTCATCGATCTCAACATTCATGATAGTTTCATCTTGGAACTCAGTTTTTTCTAACATGTCCCCCAATATTAGATTGTGGGCCAGGTAATCAGCTATGATCTTGCATTTGACTGCTTTTTGGGTCATGTAGGTGATGTCGAATTCGGAGAGTAGGAATAACCATTTTGCCATATGATTTAATAGAGTTGGTTTCTCGAAGAGGTATTTCAGCGGATCTATTCGTGATGCCAGAATGACCGGGAAAACTAGCATGTAGTGCCTTAATTTTTGTGTTACCCAAACAAGAGCGATGCATGATTTCTCCAATGGTGTGTAGTTTATCTCAAATGGGGACAGTTTTTTGCTGATGTAGTAGATGGCCTGTTCTTTTCGTGTATCGGTCAGATGTTGGGCAAGCATGGCCCCTGCAGCCGAATTGATGACGGTCAGGTATAGAATTAGTGGCAGTCTGGTCTGTGGTGGGGCTAACACTGGGGGTTTGGAGAGGTAGTCTTTGATTCTATCAAAAGCCTCCTGGCATTGATCGTCCCATTCTCCTGGTGAAGACTTCCTTAGGAGCTTGAAGATGGGTTCGCAAGTCTGAGTAAGTTGAGAGATGAACCTGCTGATGTACTGTAAATTATCCAAAAATTCCCGGACTTCTTTCTCGGTACGAGACTCGGGCATATCTCGGATAGCTCGAACCTTGGCATGGTCCACCTCGATTCCTTTCTTATTGACGACATAGCCCAGGAGTTTTTCCTTGGTTACCCCGAACACACATTTCTGCGGATTGAGTCTCATCTGGTACTGGCGGAGTCGGTCAAAAAAGGCCTGTAATGCTGGTACATGGTCTTTCCTCTCATTTGATTTGATTATCATATCGTCCACATATACTTCTACTTCTTTGTGAATCATATCGTGGAAGATAGCTGTAGCTGCCCTCTGATATGTTGCCCCGGCATTCTTCAACCCGAATGGCATAATGGTTTAGCAATATGTTCCCCATGGCGTGATAATTGCTGTTTTCTCCTGGTAATCCGGGTGCATCTTGATCTGGTTATACCCGGCAAAACCATTTATGAACGACTTCAAGGCATGGTTAGCGGTATTATCCACTATTAAATCAATGTTGGGTAATGGGAAGCCATCTTTTGGGCAAGCTTTATTGAGATCTCAGTAATCTACACACATGCGGACTTTCCCATTTGCCTTTGGAACAGGCATAATGTTGGCTAACCATGAAAGGTACTCGATCACCAGCAAGAACCCTACACTTAGTTGTTTCATCACTTCTTCTTTCACTTTCAGGGACCTCTCAGGCGTAAGCTTTCTTAATTTCTGCTTAACGGGTCTAAACTCCGGCTTAGTGTGTATCTCATGCATGACTATCCGGCTATTCAAACTTAGCATATTAGCATAGGACCAGGCAAAGACATCCACGTACTCATTCAGAGTTTGTGTGAATTCCTCTTTTTCTGTCTCACTTAGACTTGCCCCAATACAGACCTCTTTCCTTTCCTCTTCCGTCCCAAGGTTAATCACAAGAGTATCTCCTTCCTCGCTTTGTATGCGTTGTTCCTCCCATTCAGGGTGTTCATTTAATCTTTCTATTTTTATATAAGCAATTACAGAATTAGAACTAACAGGATACCGCAAAATAGAATCTTCTTCATTAATAACAGTGCTTACAGGTACAAGTTTGAAAAGTAAATCTAGCAGAGACTCCTCTTTAGCCCTACCCCCACTCTTATCTCTTACCCTTACAATTTCACTCTGTCCCCCCTTTCTTGATAATCTGGATCCGCGTGTATTAAGTGTACAGGATCGTCTCTTGACTCATTATCCTCTAGAGCCATGATGTCGAAGAGATCTCCGATCATTTCTTCCTCTTCACCTTCCTTGTCTTCATTTTCTTCTCTCGACCCGATCGTTAACTTGGTAGAGAAGTTGTGTATAACATTTTTCTTGAGGTAAAGGTCCTCTTCATAGAAGATTTCCCATCTCGGTAGGTTATCTCCGTCGCTGTTTCTCCAAAGCTCCTGAAAGCCGCAAAAGGGGAAGTCATCTCATTCTTTGACAAAAAACCCATTAAGAGAGCTAAAACTTGGATACTGATGCCCTCGACCCCTTTTCTCTTGGTTGTCTTCTTCGGTGTGTTGGTACCCCAACCCTTCTCTTTCACACCTCGTTGCTGGTTCTAAGGACTGAAGTAATCTTGGCTGCTCCATTCCCAGACTGGCTCCGGGTAAATATTTTATCATTCTCAGCATATTTGTGATCTTGGTGCTGAGACCGAGGATATTATTAGGAGGAAGATACTCGATTCTCTGGGTGGTGAGGGCTTGTACTTAAGGTTCGTAAGAAAAGCCTCCTAACTGTATGCTTTGACCCCCGATGCCTAAGATAGGTAATTCCAGATCCGCCAAGGTCCTTTCAAGATCTCCTTGGATGGTGATTATATTCCCTTCGAATGGCATCTTGATCTTCTGGTGTAAGGAGGAGGGGAGTGCTCCTATGTCATGTAGCCATGCTTTTCCCAATAAGAGGTTAAAACTGGAGGGGGTGTCTATGATTTAAAAGTCGGCCGAAAAGTTTTCGGAACCGACCATGAGATCAAGCTTTAGAGAACCCAAAACGGCTCGTCTAGTGTTGTCATAGGATCTAACGGTTACCGCTGATGGATAAAGTTCTGAATCTAAGATACCCAGACATCTGACGGTTTTCAGAGGGCAAACATTTATAGTCGACCCATTGTCGATGAGGACCTGTGACAGGATTTTTTCTCGGGTCTTGATAATGATATAGAGGGCCAGACTGTGTTTCTTTCCCAATGGAGATAAGTCTTCATCTGAGAATGACAGACTTCTTTGGACTGTAAGCGACCCAATCATGTTTGGCAGTTGTTCGGGCGTAGAGTCTGGTGATATGACAGCCTCATCTAGGAGTTTGATGAAGGTGGTCCTGTGAGGTTTGGAGGCAACCAAGAGGCCCTAAATGGTGATGTGTGCCTGAGTTTTCTTCAACTGTTCCAGTACTCGATCGTATCCTATTTTCTTAGGAGGATGTGTTTTTTCGACATCCATTGATGGTGGCTGATATACCCTTCCTGGACGGGTAATTTGTTGTATCCAAAGGGATGCTGGGTCTGATCCCTCTGAGGCTTTCGACGATTCTGGTTCCGCCGACCAACTGAAAGTTTTAGGGGAGGTCTCTGTCATACAGATTGTCTCCATAGGAAGGCCTCGGGGCTACCATGATTGTTTCTTCTTATCCTGGGTCTATCCTATCCCAGATTTTCTGGGATTGGTTTTAATTGTAAGTGGTTGTGAGATCCCCTGGTTGGCCTTTTCTAAACCCTTCCCAGGTAGGAAGTTCATCTTAGCCATCCATTGGTCAATTATCGGATTGAGGCCTGGTGCAACTTGAGTCCTTTCTGGCAGCACAGCGGGTGACTTGTAGGCTGGGTCATCTCGAATGAGTCCCACGGGATCAAAGCCTTCTTCATCAGTGGTCAAGGCGTTAATTCCCGCAGGTGGAGCATGGTTGGGAAGGGGATTGTTAGTAACATTGGGCCCGCCGATTAAGTCTTGTATACGATGGCGGAGAGCCAAACAGCGTTCCGTGTCATGGCCCACGGCCTGATGGTATGCACAATTCTCATTCATTCTCTAGGTGTTGGGAATAAGGTTTGGTGGGGGCGTGGGTTGAGTGGAGTGATTAGTCCGGCCTTTCGGAGTAGTTCCAGGCTTTTGACCAGGGTAGTGGGAAGAGTACAGAAGTTCCTCCTTTTCTTAATCTCAGTGCTCGAAGAGTCTCCTTGTGCGGACCAACTCACTGGGGGTTCTTGTTGTGGCTGCTGAAACGGGTTTTGTTGATAGGGGTATGAGCTTAGTTGGTTTACGGCTGAAGTGGCCGTCTTTCTTGGTGTTGATCTCTACTTTTTTGGCAACTCTTCTTCTAGTTGTGACCCCATGATTAACAGGGCTTTGAAGTGTGGGAATACATGTTTTCCCATGCAACTCAATACAGATGGAGTGAAATTCTTTTGTATGATCTCCAACTGCTTTTCTTCATTGCGCAGTTTGGACATTTGGGAGGCCATCTCTCTCCAGCGTGTGACGAAATCACTGAAACTTTCCTTCTCGCCTTACTTGGCCATTTTCAGGTGTTTGCGGGTAATTTTTAAATCTTCGTTGGACCCTTATTTATTCATGAACTCCTTGACAATATCTCCCCAAATCTTTGTGTGGTGTCTTTCTAGATAAAAAAACCATCTTAGAGCGGCCCCCGTGAGAGTCATGTAAAAGGCCTGAGCCAACTCCGGCTCTCCACAACTGGATACTTGCATAGATCTGATGTAGGATTAGAGGTGAGTTTTCGGGGGTGTGATTACTGTGAACTTGGTGATGGAATGGAGCTTGAATCCCTGAGGTAATCTCGCTTCTGGGTAGAGGGAGAAAGCATTCATATCTATAATCTCGTCTGCTCCTTTTATTAGAGAAATCCCCCTTTGTAGAACCTTCATCTACTCTTTCAGTTTCTTCTTGTCTTCGCTTTCTCTTGACACCTCGTCGGGCTGTTCCCGAGCTATAACCGATTCTGCATACACTGCCAGAAGTCGGTTGATGTCTGGGTACTCATTAGGAAGGGCTACTGGGGCCGGTGGTGGGATAGGTCTTGCGGGAACTTGTGGCCATGGCTGATATTGGGGATCAAGGCCCGGTTGAGGTTGCGGCCAGATGATGGGTGGCTCTTGTTGTTGATAAGTGGGGCCTGAATCTGGGGCCCATTGATTCTGATTGTTGGGGTCGGTCTGAATGGGACCGGCTATGATAGGGCCCATTTGGGGTGGATTGGTTCCTTGGACTGGGGAAGTACTTGTGATGAGTGTCCTTGGTTCGGATCTCGATTCGGTGGTAGTCGTTCAAACCTAGGTGGTGCGGCTCTTTCGGCTGAAAACTCTTCTATTCGAATCCGAGTACCCTGTTGCTCGTTCGTGAGGTTTGCTAGATTCATGCTGATGGTCATTAGCAAACGATGCATCTCGGCTAAAGTTGGCTGAGCTGCAGACGCCTCGGCTAGGCTCTGATCTATCTCTTGATTCTGGCGTCCATCGGCCATTGCGGGTGTGCTTGGTCTTATTAGGCTCTGATCTGTCTCTTGATTCCGACTGTCGTTATTTTATGGCTGTAAACGAAATCACGTGGCGAAGATGAAGGAAGACTATGATGCGACTCGATTTTTGCCAAAAGAACCACTAAAAATCGTCGAGAAAAGACTCGGGTTTTTAAAAAGGTATTGTAAAGTAAGCCATAAGGTGGTACATCCCCTACGGCTGTTTAAAAAGTGTTTTACCTGACTCGATCTTATATGCAACGCAGGTGTACGAACGGTTAACGCCTCAGGCTTCCTCCTATTTGGCAAGACCTTACGATATACCCCAAGGGTGCGTACGTGCAAGAATCTTTTGATATACTTCTCGGGTACGTGAGTGTTCTCGTCACTAGATATACTTCGGGGGTGTACTTGGCCAAGGAGAGTGGAAGTAAATGCTTTCAGTTTATGTTAGCCCAAGCAAGCCAACTCCCTACTCACTAATAATACTTCCGAGGGTTTGGGGTAAATTCACACTCGTAGAACCAATGCATGATTTATGAAAGTGCGTGCAAACTTCGAAAAGTTGGGTTTGCAAATATCTTTATTACGTATTTTTGAAAACTTCTATTTTTTAAAAAAAGTTTCTTCTCAATCAATTAACACAAGTAGGGAAATAAGTAAAAGCCAATATTCAACAAATAAGCAAAAGTCCACATATAAGAGTCTAGTTTTCTAATGTCTCCAGCAGAGTCGCCACTCTGAGAATCCGCAAATGCGACCCTCGGGTCTCGCTCCCGTCCTTGGGCGTCTGAAACATCGTAAAGGATTCCGTCGTTCCATTTGCTTCTATGGCTGTTGATAATTCAATATCGGGTGTCCCTATATTCTGTTTCTCCATGTAAAAGGTTCGTCCAGAGTCGCCAGTACGTTTTACGAGAAAACGGACAAAATAGTGGTGTAAGAGAAAAGGCTACAGATAAGCCTTTCTTTACATGTTTCTCTACGAAACTAGGATTCTATAGGGTTCGGGAACTATATTACGGTTTAGGAAGGTGTTAAGCACCCATTCCGCCCTTTCGGTCTCTAGTGGTCTTTATATGTTTATTTTATGTTGAAAAACTTGGAAGCTTTTACTGACAGTCTATTACTTTCCAAATGAAAACCCTAATTTTTGAGGAAAACGGGAAAGGGTATGAAAAACCTTTGTGTTCCGAGATCCAATGTTTCTATTTTGAAAGATTATAAATACAAATAATAAAAGTTGTTTTACTTTAGAGAGAGTTTCCCGTACTATTTCTCAGATAATGACGATTTTCTCAAATTTTAACTTATTTTGGAAGAGTTCGGATCTTATATCGGGACTAATTTAATATGAAATTAGAACTCTCGAGAGGAATTCTACCAGACATATCACAGTCTATGGAGGAGACAGGATATACCGGATTTTTAATTCCTAAGTAAGTTTTACCGGTCCGAATTTAAAAAAAAAACAGAATTTTATTCGGATGGTAATGTACTTTACTCTTCTGGTTTTGCAAATGATTTTATCAGGGTCTTTTTGTTTTGAAAACGGTAAACTATTTGTAACTTGGCAATAAGTTTATTCAAATAAAACGTGGACAAAACAACGGAAGTAAAACAAGTACACAGATATTTAATTTAATTACTAGAAGAGGTTTTCTTTACCTTCCCGGCGAGAATAATAATAAGAAAGAAAATATAATACGGCAGAGAGATCTCCAGCGATAATAATCTTTTCATTCTTCAGATATTTTCGAGAGTTCGATTCTAGAGACGGGACACGTTGAGTGTCGAGAATAGATTGGATAATTCTTTAGAAATAAGATTATAACATAAAATATTTGACGAAAGACTAGAAAATCAGATATAACTCAATAATTTCTCAATCCCCAAATTGCTGTCCTTGAACCCTTGGGAGTGTTGGCCTATTTATAGTGCTCGGGTGTGATTGTCGCGTGACATTTCCTCAAAAAGGGCATGTGTCGTGTGACAAACGGCTGAAGTGATGCTTCTGACAGACTGATGTGTCAGAGAGAGGATGGTCTGATGTCAGGGGGGTTTGTCGCGCGACATACTATTCTGCCGTGCGACATTTCACTTTAAAAACATGTTTGTTGGCCAATAAACTCTTTCGGGGCAGTTTTGGATGCTCGGGTGAGTCCCGGACTCCAAGAACAATACTTCTCGAATGTCGTTAGGGTTCTTGCGGGGGTCACAGATCGGAGTGTTTACAACCACCTAAAGAAAATTTTGTCATGAAAAAAACTAAAAGGCAAGAGTTAATTTCACCACAACTCTCAACTTATTTTCGACCTTTATACCTAAATTAGTTATTTTCTTTTCATTTTTCATGTTGTTATCAAATCGTGCCTAAAATTTTAAATTTAAGTGGATAAAACAATCAACCATTTAATATATATCACATATAATAATAATAATAATAATAATAATAATAATAATAATAATAATAATAATAATAATAATAATAAATAAAAGCTATACTTTGATGAGAACATGACACATATCATCATTTAATACCTCCCCCATCTACCTCTATCTTTATATACCCTCTTTCTATATTATTTCAACGATCCGTATTTCCTCCATCTTTAATAATTACATGTACTAATGTTATCTTATGTTCTTAAACTCAGTAATCAGGAATTAACTTTAACTTGATTTCAATTATAGTTACTAATCGAAAATGTCGTTTTGTGCCAAAAAAAAAAGAAGCATAATCTTTAATGAAATAAAATTATTCAACTATACCACTCTTTTACTCTCAATGTTTTAAAAAAATAAATAAATTAAAATAATTTATTTACACAGAAATAAACCAACAAGCAAAAAAATTATGCAGATTTCTAATGATATTTTAAGAAAATAACCTACGTATCAAATGCTACATGTGTTTTGGCAGTACTATTTACCTATACTTAATTATTATATTGTTTTTAAATTATAAAATATCTAATTATAATACTAATATAAAGTAAATAATGATATCTTAATATTAATACATTATTCCTAATAAGATTAATTGTTAGTTTATAATATATTATACTAATAATTAACATAAATTTATATCTTAAATTGTCTGCACGTACATCATGCGAAGTTGCACACTTGTATATATATATATATACCTTCCCATAATTGCAACAATAACCATGCATAAAGGATTGAAAGCAGTTGCAAACACTAGCCACTTTTTCCTCATTATTATTCCTGATACATAATAACTTAATATATCCTTTGCATATTAATCTCTGCATATATCCATTAAAACTAATTAATTAAATTAAAAATAATATATCTATTCTCTAATTAATTAATTACTTCTTTTTACATTATATCCGAAACCCAAATACTCAATCGTATGGATACGTAAAATTCTGAATTTCCAATCGTAACAAGAAGAGGGAAACATATATATTCTCAATTTAAAGGGAATAAGATAATTTCCGTACTCAATTGCATACATATATAATTATAGAAAATAATAATAAAGGCAATTACACAAATGGTGGTTATAACAAAGGACATCTGTTTAAAATCATTAGCTAAAGGATAACATTTTAATCAAGGACAAAATATTAATTATTTTATTATTTCAATTAGTTATGTTGAATTTCAATACTACCCTTCTTAAGGATAAATATAAGAAAATAAATATATAATTAAATTCAGAATTAATCAATGAAAATAAATTCAAACCCGTTCAAACACATATTAAAAGAAAATCATACAGGAAGATAAACGTAAGAACTATTCAAAAAAAATCAAAGGAAAAAAAGTCTCAAACTAACCAGATGTAAGATGAGACTGAAGATACAAATATGTCTAAAGAAAAATTTCCCTATAATAGCAAATAGACATATTAGTACTTACAATATGTCTAAAATTATTATTTTTATTAATTGCTCCTTCTTTTCTTTTCTTTTTTTTCCTAATTACTTGGGGCATTTTACTGTATTGCCCCTTTGCAATTTTTTTCCCTTATCTCGTTGTTCTTTTGTTATGATTATGATATTTTAATGTATTGCCCAATTGTTATAAAACATATTGTCCCTTGTATAGTGTTCTTATATTCGAACATATTGTTCATTCTAAACTTTAGACATATTAGTAACTAGATATTTTAGGTTTACGATCAATTTATATAGGTCCGAGATACTTTAGTTGCAGACGTTTTAACCTCATCATCCAGAGAGGGGTCATACATAATGCTATAATTAACCTCCATCATAACCAAAAGCAGCATCAAACAAATCCACCTTATCAAAAGTGGATTCCGGGCTTAAGAAACTTTTTAGAATATACACAGACAGACATGAGAGAAGTCCCGAATTTGGAATTAAAGGCCCAAAGGCAATGGCCCATAGACAGAGATGCTTCTCAGTGCCCATATGGCTAACATTTGAAACAATATGTTTACTACTTTAGTGTTCATGTCTATTTTATTTTGTAAGCTGTTTCGTTTATATGAATATTTTTTATTATTGATTGTCAATATTTCTACCTATTTTCGCTAATTTGCTATTACACGTATTGAATATGAGGTTGTTTATCCACTATATGTATGTATATGTTACTAGCCGGAATGTTTTGAAAATATTCTTATCTTCTTAACTGACTTTTTTGATAATATTTTGGTTACTTTTGTTTCAAATTTGAAATTTCTATTTGAGCTGTTTGAATTTGAGTTTTTGTTATTTATATTTATTTATATTATTTTAATTTTAACAATTATTGTTATCTTTAATAAGGGTACTTTTGGAAATAACTTTATATTTATTTTTAATAAATTAAAATATATTTTGTCCTCAATTATAATGTTGTCTTTGAAATTAATCATAAAAATAAAATGTCCTTCATTAAAAAGATAGTAAGAGATTTACCCTTTAAAAAAAAAAAGCTCCATAGAATTATGCCAGAATCTAAATTTAGTTAATTACTAAATTAACATTATCACATAGTCCACCATATCATGAAAAAAATGTATAAAATAAGTCAACTGATTAAGGGCTAACATAATTAATGCATTAATAAATCCTCAGTTCGTCTCAAACTAGGATTTATTTCTGATGCTTTTGCAATGTTTTAAGAAACCCACAATTTCTATTTAATATGTGGTTATCTTGAGAAAAGTAAACGACTCTTGACTCGATAAAGTCTCATGATGAAAAAATTAAAACTTTTAATTTAAGAGGAAGGTAGAATTTAAGATAAAAGGTAAATGATTTTTAATTATTTTAAATATAAAAAAGTAGAATATATTATTCAAAGGCTAATTTTCTTTTTAACAAGTGCGAAAAGCAAATTATATTAAATCAATAGCTAGTACATCAAAGATAAAGCGGGGGGAACATCCTCCCAATACCCTGAAACAAACAACGAAGCAGAAGCACGAGCTAAGCAATGTGCCACCTGGTTTGTTGACCTACACACAAACCGAAAATTAACTCCTAGAATATCCTGTGCGAGGATTTTACGGTCTTGAATTACTAAGCCAATATACGAAGAATCTGAAAAATCACCTCTAAGCGCCAAAATTAAAATTAGTGAATCGGCCTCCACACATACGTTCGATAATCCTGCATCTTTGACCCAAGAAAGTGCTTCTCGACAGCTTATAACTTCGGCTAGAAGAGGCTCTAACGGACAGATGTAGAGCCATTACGAGCATGCAGAAAATGATCCAAATCGTTACGAATCACAAAGGCGAACCCCACCTTGCCTTGATCTTCAAACACCGGCCCATCGATATTACATTTGACCCTACCTGCCTCCGGTCTTGCCCATTTAAAATCACCTTCTGCAACTGGAATACTACTGGTTTTTCTGAATGATTTTTGAGCTACTGTCCATTGCGAGAGAAGGTTCAGAGCTGAGCCTATAACGTGCACAGCTAGAACATGTTTGCCATTCCAAGCCCAATCATTCCAATTATTCCAAATTGCCCAAGGAGTCATAGCCACGACGCAAACATCATCTACCTTAAATTTATTACAAACCGCGTTCCACCAAGCAAGAAACGTACCTGCAGCTGGGCTAAATATTACAAACAGGGCAAAATGCATTTACCTCCAAAGGCTATTTTTGGACCTATAGAATTAAAATGAAGATGAAACTAAAAAATAATATTAATTAATTAATATTACCACTTACACTGTAAAGTGCAGCCAAGCGTTTAGTATCAAAGTGAATAGACCCTATAAAAGTGTTGCCCTTTTCAACAATAAGTGTTAAAGTTGTGAGGGATAGCTCTGCTGCATATGTCTTCAATGTAAATTGCCTGTACAATAATAATTTTAAGTTAAATTCTCATAATTTATAGGTTTTATTTTATGTAAATTAAAAACAAAATATACGACAATCAGGTGCTAATTAAGGATTACATTTCTGATTAACAATATGTTTATAAATGTGTACTAAATTGAAAAAGCACAAAAGCTCAAACCAATCATATTTGTAGCTGTTTGATTAAATTCGTGATATGATCTCCATAGTACAGTGATATCCTTGAAAAACATGAATGAATAAGAATGGATGTAAACAGAATATAAAGATGTACAAGTGAAAATAGAATGACAGAACAAGAAATCATGTGAGGGCTGGGTGATAGAAAAGTGGAAAAAAATACCCATTTTTGGAAATAAACTGCATAGAAGCTGAACCATCAACATATTCGATCTTCTTTCAGGGATATGGGCAATCATACACCACTCTGGGCTGCTTCTCTAGCTGTACCATTCTTTTAGAATATACACATCACTGTAGAACGAAGTAGGAGTAATAAATATCACATCCTAGAAATAATCGTGTTCCCATTAAGGTTTAGAAACTATTCGATGAAATGTTGGCTATTTGACTTTTAACAATTCTTGTGAAAATTAATTACCATTTATTAGGCTAATTAATTTACTGGAGAAAATAAAAACCACTAGTGTGTATCAAACTTCAGAAAATTTTGCAAGAGAGTTGCGTACAATTAGGGCAACAAGATCTAAAGTATGCCTACAAGGGCAACATCTTTTCCTAATGATTCTTTCTTTCCTTCTGACTTTGTTTCATACATGAAAGAAACCCATGTGTTTATGGATCAAACTAAACAAAAAATCCTTCAAATTGTATCTGATTCAACCCGGGTATTGTATACATTCCCTCATTTCCATCCTGGAGCATTTTGAATTTCCTATTTCTCAAAAAATCCCATTATTAGATCATTCTTCATCGAATCATATAGATGATCTAGTAACGGTAGAATTTAGATTCTGTTTACTGAATCGCATGAAATTTGACTCCATTCCAGATATGGAATGTATGAAATACGTATGAACGGCGGAAGAAAGAGAATTTTCTATTTCAAATTAGAATTTGCAACAGATACAAATGGAAAGGGGTTGATAAAACATTCCTAGAAAGAGAATTGTGCCACTTAGGCTTACTATATTATGATTATGGGATTTTGTATAGAATATCAAAACGGATTCCATTCCTAGCATTATTATGCTATTCCATATTCCAATCAACTTGCATACCAGACAACTAAATGGATTCGGTATTTGATCTTTTCGTTGAGATAAAGACATAAAAACCAGAAACAATATAGAGTCTATTTTTTTAGCACTTAACCTCTTTTATGATTCCATTGTTCAAAAAAGATTCACAGAGAAGAGATCTTTTTTTACCTAACCCAGTTTTTAGTAGAATTGGCAGAATACGATGGAGAAAGTTAGAATTGTAAAGTATCAAAGTATCTAAGAAGGGCTGGATTTATTAAACACGTGCAGATAGAGCTATCTATAGATCCGTCTTCTCCTTTATTTCCGTGCTCTATCAAAACAAAGTTTCTATTTTCGTGGAAAAGGATGAGAAAAAAGACACTACTAGTCGGACCTGTTTGGTTGAATCGCGATCGATCTGAAGATATCCACTATTAGTGGTATCCTTGATATTATCATCTTCAACAAATCAGGTGAAAACAGAGAAACCTAAATCAAATTAGTAACTTCAACTCAGCAGCACAAGAACTAATTAAAGATTTATCACAAGAGAGGCATACCACTTAAGCAGCAGCAGCACATAACTTTCACACAGACATCACCGGCAACCATAGCAGTAGTAAAAGAGGAAAAACCCGAAAGAGGCTGAACGTACCAATTTCTATATATACCAATTTCTAAACAACAAAGCCACATTAAAGGCTGAATGTACCATCACCAAAAGACCTTTGAATGTATATGGCAATTTTATGCCACTCCGAGCTGCTTCCTTTGGTGCATATTCCTTTTAAAAGAGGAATTGTATGTTGCTGAGGCATTGCATTGTTTCCACTATGGGCATAGTCAGTTTAAAAGCCACTTTGAGTGCTAATTGCATAAAACTCAACTTATTTAATGGCTAAATGTTCAAAAACTAATCAGTTTATAATCCTCCAATTTTAGTGCTCGTTTGGTTCGATTTTTTGTTCGTTCCTGGAATCCAAAATGGTAATTTCACATGAAAAGTTTGAGCTTCATCAATTTATAATTTAACCTATTAATATCAACTATAAGAGACTTCTAACGTGAATTAACCAATTTAGGATTCTAAAAATGAACCAAAACTAGAAACAAACAAGGCGACTTTTGCACAGACTATGATAACCTTATCTCCCAGTAGAACACTAGTCCATAATTATCAAAACTGAAAATGATTAAATCTAGATTACCTATTCCAAGTATGCTCAAATGAGAATCGAAAATCAAACACAATATCTAATATAGTATCCACAACACAACTAAACCATAGAAAATTTTCCATTCTACAATAACATACTGGAGAGGAAATACTTTCATTAAGAAAGAAAGTTGTTGTAAAAAGAATAGCTTCTCCGATAATCACCCCAAACATGTAAATCATCTTGAACCTGTGAACAAGTGTTTGCGTAAAAAAAAATATATCAGGAGAAAATAGTTGATATATTTCAACAGTTCTTTATAAACATTCAAGTTATTCTTTAAGTTTCACATTTTAAGAGTATATGGAGTATTGTAGAAACAGAAAAACTCTAAAGCATTATTTCTAACTAATTAAATTCAGAATAAATGTGCCACAATTAGACTTATAGACTCCCTCCGTCTCAAATTCAAAGTCACATTTTTCCTTTTTGGGACTTCTCAATAATGAGTCACCTTTCCTTTTGAGACGTAATTGATGTACAAAGAATTTCATAATAGTAAAAATATAGTCCTATCTTTAACTATTGCTTATGTTGAAAAAGGTGTTTTCTTAAATCAGATGGAGTGGTACATTATTGGCCTACTACATTATGTGCCCCATTAAGAGTTGTATCGTATCCTAATGGCTTTCGCATGACAGTTTAGTTGTAAAAGTGAGGTGGAAATATGAGTAAATCGTAAAGGAAAAGAACTAACAAATAAGAAGAACATACTAACCGATTAGCTCCTAAACTTCCTCTGCACTCTTTCCGTATTTACCAGCTATCATCACATAGATCCAATCTTGTATCTTGTCCAAAAGCTTGAAATAAGCGTATCTCCATGATCTTCGGAGCATTAATGGACCAATGAATCCCCAAAATCCAATAGAAAAACCAAGAACTACACTCACATAGAATCCTGTTGTTACAAAAGTATCCTCGGCTTTGCGATGATCATTTGGTGGGGGAAACGAAGTTAATTCATCTTCTGGGCACAGAGGCAGCGGAAGCCCACAAAGTTTGTCATTTCCAGCATACACAGAGGCATTGAAGGTCTGAAGTTGAGTGCTTAGTGGAATTTTTCCCGAAAAATTGTTACTTGACAAGTCCAGGACACTAAGAAAATTCAAGCTTCCAAGATCGATAGGTATCGCACCAGAAAGCTGGTTTTTGGACAAATCAAGTACTTCAAGATTCTTCATCCGACTAATATTTTGAATTACGTGTCCAGTCAAATTGTTTCTTGAAAGGTTCAGGGAACATAATCCTGCAAGACTTGCAAGTTCTTGGGGAATTTGTCCAACTAGTTTATTACTAGAAAGATTAATGCATTTCAGTAATCTTAGAGTACTTCTGTATTCTAACAATTTTCCTTTCCACTGCACCAATGCACTAAGCATGTACATTTCATAGTAATTTTTACTAGACCTTATATAAATTTCAAAATCCGTGGTCTTCCTTGAACTTTCTGTTTGAATCAAAGAATGAAGTTTGTCGAAGCACTGTGGAATGATTCCTGATATTTTATTCTGAGAGAGGTCCAAGACTTGAGTATTATTAAGAAGACACATGCTGGGGGGTATGCTTCCAAAGAACTCATTCTTTCGGAAACTAAGGAAAGATAAACCTGTTAGGTCTGTCCCTATCCACACCGGTAGTTGTCCTGATAATTTATTTTCACTTGCATCAACAACTGTTAGACTTGAACAGTTCTTCAAAGATGACGGGAGTTCCCCTATGAAACTGTTGTTACGCAAGTTCAACAACACAAGCCGATCAAGGAAGCCAAAAGAGGCTGGAATTTTCTGAGACAAATTATTGTTTGACAAATCAAGAAATCCCAATTCATTCCCGTTGATCCAACAATCTGGAACCTCACCTGATAAAAGGTTGTCTGAGAGGTCGAGAAAATTTAAAAAATAAGTCACAATTGTGCACAATGAAATGATTGATCCAGAGAACATATTTTTAGAGAGATTCAGCGATGTCATATTACGAGGGAATAAAGGTATTGGACCCTTAAAACGATTAGAACTTAAATCTATTTGATCAAGTTTAACAAACTTGAGTGATAAATCAGGTAGCACTCCATGGATTTGGTTATCAGAGAAATCTAGGTGAACTAATTTTGGTGAGAGATCCCAAAACCAATGTGGAATTGTATCCGAAATTCCAGCACTAGAGATATCAAGGACGGAGAAATTGCTTTGAGATCGAAGCCATTTTGGAAAATGAGGTCCCAACTTGCAGCTTGAAAGTTTAATAATATCCAACTGAAAACGAGGAGTCCAATCAGAGCTAAACTCTAGAGTCAACGAGTTAAAAGACAAGTCTAATCCCTTCAAGTTGGAAAGTTCCCCAATGCTTTCGAGTAGTCTCCCTTGTATCTTATTACTACCAATCAACAATTGCCTCAAAGATGAAAAGCTTGTAAAATCAGATAATGAGCCACTGAATTTGTTCCAACTTAAATTCAAAATCTCCAACGAATTCTTTGATGCGAACAACGTTTGGAAAAGCTCAGGAAGTTGTCCAGTTAAATTATTATAAGATAGGTCCAGTGACCGTAAAAGACTTAAGTTTTTGAAAGATTTTGGAATCTCACCTTCAAGGGCACAATAAGAAAGACTGAGAGTTTCGAGGGACATCATATTCCCAAAAGCATCAGGAATAGAACCTCCTAAAGGATTATAAGACATGTCAGCATCGACAAGGCTACTACTGAAATTGAATAACCAATTGTAACTAGAAGAATTAGTGAAATGGTTATCAGACAGGTGAATTATAGAAAGAGGAATAGAAGAAAAGTTTGTCAAGTGAAGAGAGGGAGAAATGATTCCTGGGAGATTGCATGACTGAAGGTGCAAACTTGATAGGAAAGAGAGCCTATCAATGGATTGTAGCAAGTCGACCTTCTGAAGGTCAATCCAATTGAGATGAAGGTGTCGTAACAAACGTAGATCAGAAAGCCACTCTAGGTTTTCGACAGTCAGGTAGGCGTCATAAGACCCCAAGTCAAGAGAGCGCAAGTTAGTAAGGTTCCCAAGCTGATGAGGAACTCTACCAACAAAGTAACTGTATGACAGATTCAAGTGTTGTAATTTGCTGAGGGAACCAATGAATTCTGGGATTGGGCTCGGGTAGAAAAAATTGTAACTGAGGTCCAAATACTTCAAGTGATTCAATTCAAGTAAAGAGGGACTAACCTTTCCACTGAGATAAAACGAATTATCATAACCATACCAACCATGAAGATCGAGAAGGATTACATGAGCAGTAGTATTGCTACAGCGGATTCCTCTCCATTTGCAGCAGTCTTCTTCTTGGCTCCCCCAAGAAGAGAGACGCCCTTTGTCATCCACAATTTCTTTCTTAAAATTGAGGAGAGCTTGTCTCTCATTGTCCTTGCACCTGATAAACTTCACAGCTGTATTATCTCCAGCACCTTCTGAACTGAAAAGTAAACAAGCGAAGGCTACGAACAACATTGATATTTTTATTATTTTGGAAACCATAATTATCAAAGCAAACAAGCGAAGGCAAACGAGTTTTTTTTTTTTTTTTTTTTGTCGGTAGACGAAATAGGCCCTTTTTATAGCCAAACAAAAGTTCCGACCTTTCTTTCTTTCTTTCTTTCTTTCTTTCTTTCTATCTTAATTCTTATCTTAATTATATCTTAATTAATTTACTGATAGATTAGATTTTCTGATTTTTTAATTGGTTTATAAATTAACAAGTCAAGGTCTGGTAAAAGTCTTTTATTTTTTTTTTGGTATCCACGAGCAGTTCTCGCATCACATTAAACTGCAAAAACTTTAATAATTATAAATTGAGCATCAATTAATTTAGGTGTAACTTCTTATCTTATGAAAAAAATTTAGGTGTAACTTTTAGTTGGTTTAAAAATTCAAATATAAATACTTATTTTGTCTCTTAAAAAATAAGAAGTATGCTTAACGCCTAAGCCCGAAATCTTAATTTTTAAAAAGGTAAAATATATACTTACATAAGATCATTTTACAAAAGCTTATAAAAAAATCACACCACAAAACATCCGAAGATTTAATCAACGACAACTATCCTCAGTCTGGAATTTTTTTTCATATATAATTTTATATTAACAATGGTTATAAATATTGTCATATTGATTAGTAGATTTCAAAAATAATATTTTTATATAAATATTTGATTTCTGCATTAAAAGTCGTAACACATTAACTTTATTTATTTTTATAGGTGAAAACTAATTGAAAGACCCATTAATATGATTTTACATACCAAGGAAAATTCTAAGCAAGTCATACCTTTATGGCCTTCACCACATGTTTAGCACATAAAATCAGCAGATGGCATAATAACTTTGTTTTGTTATGTTAACTATGTCTAAACTTGTAGATTAAATTTATTTATTTAGAAATTTTCTGTGGAGATGGAAAATAACCAAATGAAATAATTCCTTCGAATTGGAATAAATTTAGATTTCTTTAAAAAAATTCCCTTTCAATCCTATTTGACAATAAGATAAAAAATGATATGATAAAAAACAAGGAATTTGTGTGAGAAGTTGAAAATTAAGTTAAAGCATATAGTGAGATGCTCTCCATCTCATTCTCATTTTTATAAGTAGATATCATACATTCTTCTTTATCTTTTGAAGATATTTTTTCTTCCTTACCCCGAAATAAATTTTTTTCATTGAAAAAATTAGAAAGTAAGAGTTAATCTCACCAAATGACTCAACTTCTTTTTCAAATGTTCACACAAATTAATTAATTTTCTTACCATTTTTCATATTCTTTCTTTTTTGTGGCAGTTTTTTTACCCAAAAGTTCCTTGAAAAGATCGACCTTACTTTCTTCACGCTGTCCACACTTTCCATTAATGGGGGAAGACTAATTGAACGACCAATTGGTCTACTTTTTCATACTACGGAAAATTCCAAGCAAGTTACAACTACATGGCCACCACCACATATTAGCACATGAGATAACTGCTTATAATTGTTACGTTAGTTATGTCCTTAATTAACTGCTGGATTTAATTTATTGATTTTATTTAGAAATTTGATGTGCAAAATATGGGACTTTTAGGATCTCGTTCCTGAAATTTTTTAGTATGTGGTCTCTTACTATATATATTTTTTAAAATGCTATAGTCTGTGGAGAGTACACAAATACATAGATACTAATTTTTTTAGCGCACATACTAGCATCAGTGTCGAGAGATAGGGGAGTTACCAAAAAATAGTATCTTCAAAAGGTCTCATCTTTAAAAAGTAAGCGAATACAAGGACCACCTTCTTTTTAAAAACAAAAAGGTGAGGGAGTGTATTCATGGACCGGATCCTAAGTTTTTCTTGAAAAAAAATGTGTATATGTTTAAATTAAACTCTTAGTGCCTTTTGTATGAGTGATCACTAGTTACGATATATTCCTAACTAGATATTTCTCATGTTTGACAGAATGGTAAAAAGAATACAAGCCACCAACAGAGGCCAAAAATAAAATTAATCAAGCAAAAAACAATTATTTATTAGACCACTATAAAGCAAGCACAAAAGAGTACAAAATCAATAGTTGGGGTTTTGATTTTAATTTAAATAAAAATCTTAACATGTAAAAAAATTCTATACTTGGATTTTGATTTTACTTGAATGTGTATAATAAACCCTGATTATTTAAAAAATAAAATAAAAATAAGTTGAGTGTATTACCACGTCATTAAGTCATTGACATTGTACGTTATGGCTCCACCTTAACGGATGCATTAAATGAAAGCAGAAAGTTTGTTGTCAAACTTAAAACAAAATTTGTATATTATCAAGGTTGTAAAATCGGTGTAAGTACATTGTACTTTTTGTAGTTAACCATAAAATTTAACTAAAGTACGTAAACTTTATTCACGATAAAGACCGCATTTCTTTATGAACGGGAAATAAAATTGGTAACTAACTTAATTCAAAATAATTATTAATTGTCGTACGACAATAAATACAAATGGAGATGCCCAAAATATACATTTACATAAGTTCATTTAATTTTACAAAAGCTTATAAAAAATTACACCACAAAACATCTAATTATTGAATCAACAACGGCTATACTCTGCCTTAAATTTTTTTATACAATTTTATGTTCACAAATGGTTCTTGCTTTATGATATAGATTAGTAAATTTCAAAAATAAATTTTTTATAAAAAATGAATTTTGCAATTAAAGTTATATAAATTTATTTATTTTTAAATCAAGGAAGACTAATTGAAAGATTTGTTCATGTGATTTTACATATAAAGGAAAATTCTAAGAAAGTTATACCTTTATGGCATAGATTAAATAATTACATGGAATGGAATAAATTCATATTTCTTTATATATATGTGTCTATGTATCAGAGCCCTTTTACCTTTTTTATATAGTAAAGATTCGATACAAAGACAGAATTCTAAATGAAAATATTACATCAACATTCAAGAATACCAACTCCTGATGTAATACATATGATTCTTAACAATTCCTTCAAAATAATAAAAGCAAACAGGTTTTTTTTGTGTGTGTGTGTGTGTGTGTGTGTGTTTTGAATTCCTTGGAGTCTTTGTGATCGCCAGTTTTACTGGAATCATTGTTGGGTTCAATTGGGAGCTCGCCATGTTGAATCTCGCCAACTGCAAAAACCTTTGATGGCAAGGGGCAAGTTTTCCCACGAGTAAAGATTAATCGAAGTAAACGAAAGCTAGCCCGGATACTATGACTTAGAAAAAAAAAGGAGAGAAAGAGAAAACAAACCCAAAAGTTAATGCAAAGACTTCACTTTCCTAATGTTGTCCCTACCTCACATTAATCAAGGAAGACTAATTGAAAGACCCATTAATGTGGTTTTGCGTACTATAGGAAAATTCTTAGCAAGATACATGTAAATGGCCACCACCACATGTTTTCGGCGGGGAGCAAGGAGTTAATACTAGTAAGGGGAAAAAATTAATATATAGTATTAGTATATAATTCTCCTTCTGATACTTAATTTGTTATTTCAAGAAAATAACGCTTTAGTCAAAGATTACAAATTTTTAAGTACTAAGATTAATTTGAGTGAATAATGCTACACTTACTAGATTTATCTAGCAGTTACTCATACTGGATGTATTGGTGATTTGTATATTTTCGAAATGTACAACTCATTAATATATCAATTAAAGCAAATAGTTTTTGATGTTTTGAGTTCCTTGGAGACTTTGTTATCGCCGGTTTTAACACCCAAAAAGTCATTGTAAAGACTTTAGCTTCCTCATTGTCCCCACTTCACATGCATTAATGTGATTTTTCATACAAAAGGGAGAAAATTGCGGAAGTTCGCAATCTAGCTGCCACTAAATTACTAATAATTGACTTTAACTTTATGCTAGTCTTCCTAGCTTCCAACTTGATGCAATGGAAGTGAAAATAATTTTATTATTTTTTGCATTGTAATTTTTTATTATTTTTTATCAAGAGAAATATTTTCCATATTTGTAGTGTTTTGAATTTTGAATTTGAATGTTAGTTGACTTAATTATAAAAGATTTGATTTAAATACGATGCGATATATTGTATATAATCAACTTTTTGAATTTTATATCAAAAAATCAAAAAAATTCAAGATTTGACTTAATTATAAAATATTTGAATTTGGCATGAGAGATCACTTGCTCGATATATTCCTAACTATAATTTAATTAAAATGCATGACAAATAATGATGGTAAAAATTATAATTTAGTTAAAGCACATGAACTTTATTCACAATAAAACCAACATTACTTTATGGTATGGAAATAAAATTATATTGCTAGCTAACTTGATTCAAAATGACTAAATTGTCATACCACATTAAATGCAAAAATATAATGTCCATAATATATAATTACATAAGTTTATTATACAAAATTATATAAAAATTTACAAGACAAAATATCCAAAGATTGGATCGACGACTATCTTTCGTCTTGAGTTTTTTTGTACTAGTTTATATATTCAGGATACATAAATCTTGGTTTATAGATATTAAGTAGTAAATTTCAAAAATAATAAATTTTATTAAAATTTGATATTTGCATTAAAAGCTATGACACTTCAATTTTTTTAAAAGGTTAAAGAGAGAGAAAATGGGTAGAAGAGTAGAGATTTAAATGTGTGTTGTGTATGAGTTGGAATGATATGGATTTAATGTTTCAATGTGATGGTTTCATGGCTAAGATTGATTATATACAACTTTGATGTTATATAGGCCTTTCCATCGAAGGACTTAAAAAAGTAAATAATTGGTCAAATTTTGTGTTTTATAGATTTGTAGTGAGGAGCTAAACGTTGCAAGAACAAATATAGCTTCTAAGAACATGTGCAATGCATAGGTCAAATTCAAAATGGCAAAGAGCATCTCCAGCACATATGCAAATTTACGCACATTAACCACCACACAAAACTTAATGGTTAAACTTAATTACCTCCACAACTTTTCAATGAAAAAAATATATATAACTTACCTTTGTATATACAACACATGATGCACAACTTTGATACAATAGGTTATAGAGAGAGAAAGAGTTGGTAGCTTGTAATTCCTCTTATTTACCATTATTAAAGTAATACAAAACACACATACACACGAAAGGAAGATGCATGTACCGCCAACAGGAAGTAAAACTCCCTGGAGGAACCTACCTACAAACAAAAATCCGTTGTTCATTCCCTTTCACTATCCACTCACATAATGATTTTACTAAGAACCTCATTTTGTGGGTACGGTCAACCCAATTTTCTTGGTCTTCTACACAAATAACTAAGAAATTCTCCCCGTCTCACCAGCGATCTGAGCTCAGAAACTCTCAAATCTACTAGATGTCTTTACCACTAGACTAACCCACTAAGCAGTGTGTTCAGTTGGTGATTTCATGTTGAAGAAGTGTCTTTCTTAATAATAAATTGTCTACATTTATGCTTATCTATGCTAACAAATTAAATGCATTTTCAATTATATTCTCGTCAGAATTGTTTTTACTAGATTATAAGCCGTACAACGTGCGGTGTTTTATAAACTTTGGAATGCAATAATTACTTGATTTTGTTTAGAAAACAAAAAATAATTCTAGAGCATGAAACTATAATTTATCATAATAGGTATAATGAAAGAGGTCGAGAAATAATAACACAAATTTTTTTTTGTTGAAATCAAGATTTTTTTATTATTATTATTATTAGAATTACAAACTTTACACACCACCATTGAGGAAAGAAAATTTGTTTACTTAATTATCCTTTTTGAATCACTATGTTAATGGAGATGAGAGAAAGAGATTTTGTATTAAATTGAATGAATAAAATGATATAAAGAGAGCCCTTATATATAGGGTTAAGAGAATATACAAATAAGGTAACACAATCGCCTAATTATGCTATAATCCTTAATTAAGGATATGGGAAGTCAACTATACGAAATATGGTAAATACATGTGAATGCAATATATGTTAATACCCCCTCTCAAATTTAAGGTGGTAAATGTGAAACCAACTTAAGTTTGGAAAGAAGATCATGGAAACGACCAGGCAAATGAACTTTGGTAAAGAGATCTTCAGATTGATCTTCAGAGGCGATAAATAGGAGGCGAACTGCATTACTGGTGACATGCTGGCTAACAAAATGGCAATCAATCTCAATATGTTTTGTTCGTTCATGGAAAACGTTGTCGTGAGCAATTTGAAGAGCAATTCTATTATCACATCCTAGCATTGTTGGAAGGTGTTGAGGGACTCCTATGTCTGAGAGTAGCCATTGTAGCCAAATGAGTTCTTGAGTAGTGTCAGCAAGAGCACGATATTCCACTTCGGTACATAACGAAAGACCAAAGATTGTTTCTTGCTATGCCAAGATATAAGGGAGTCTCCCAAGAAAATACAGTACCCGGTGGTTGAACGCCTCTCGATAAGATCTTCGGCTCAGTTAGAATCAGAGTAGGCACGTAGTTCCAAGGAGGATTTGGATGGAAAATGAAGGCCGTGGAACAAAGTGCCTTTGATGTAACGAAGAATGCGAAGAACAGACGCATAATGGGTAGATCGCGGAGCAGACATGAACTGATTGACGACGTGGACAGCATGAGCAATATATGGACGAGTGACAGGGAGATAAACCAAGCTTCCAACTATCTATCGATACAAAGTGGCATCGCTGAGGAGAGTACCATCAAGAGGAGTAACTCGGAGATTCGTTTCTAATGGTGTAGGAGCCGTTTTGGAGTCTGTGAGGCCGGCACGAGTGAGGATGTCGGAAGCATACTTAGTCTAGGAGAGATAATAACTAGCTGAATCAGATAGAACTTCAAGTCCCAAAAAGTAATTTAGACGACCAAGGTCTTTCATCTCAAAATGACGACTGAAAGATTGTTTTAGTTCAGCAATTCCAAAAGCATCATCTCCAGTAATGATCATGTCATCCACATAAAGGATAAGAAGCGTGATACCAACCCCTATCTTTTTGATAAAAAGACCATAATCATGAGAACTAGATGTAAACGCCAATTGGTGAACTGTGGAAATGAATTTTTCAAACCAAGCACGAGGAGCTTGCTTGAGACCATATAAGGCACGGTGAAGCTTGCAGACTTGAGATGTGGAATGGGGAAGTCCTAGGGGAGGTTTCATGTAAACTTTCTCAAAATGATCACCATTGAGAAATGCATTTTTCACGTCCATTTGAAATAGCTCCCATTTTCTAGCAGCTGCAACAGCAATAAGACTTCGAACTGAGGTTAAGTGGGCAACAGGGGCAAAGGTTTCCTCTTAATCGATTTTGTATTCTTAATTAAAACATTTTGCTACAAGTAGGGCTTTGTAGCGATCAAAAGACTCATCGGATTTGGTTTTGATTTTATAGACCCATTTACACCCAACTGCTGTCTTTCATGGGGAGAGGGAGACCAATTCCCAAGTGTGGGCTTTGTCTAAGGCCTGCAATTCTTCAGACATAGCTTGTTGCCACAACTGGTTACAACTGTTGTCTTTCCTGGGGAGAGGATGTGATTGATTGACATTATCGATGGACAAAGCAGCATTATCAGGATATTCCGTTGTCAGATCATCTGGTTGAGCAGTGGTGGTGATGGTGGTGTCAGATGGACCAGAATATGTGGAAAGGGTGTCACTGGATGAACTGGCCTCAGGAGATGGATCACCTGGTTGAGCAATGGTGGTGGGGGTAAGAGATGGACTAAAATTGACCTCAGGAGTTGGTTCATGGAAATTTGTTGTGTTCGAAGGTAGAATAAACAAGGCAGGAGAATAGACATCGACAGTGGAGCTAGTGAAGAATGGAAGAGGGTTATTAGTGGTGACCTGAAATTTGAAAATTGTAGAAAACATTTTGTGTTCCCAAAAAATGACATGACGTGACACACGAAGTCATTTTGAAATAGGATCCTAACACCGGTAACCTTTATGTTCTATCCCATACCCCAAGAAACAACATATTCGAGAGCGAGGTTCGAGTTTGGAATGTTCATGAGGTTGGAGCACGACAAAACAGGTAGATCCAAATACTTTAAGAAGATTATAGTTTGGTGAACTGGCATAGAGCCTTTCATAGGGCAATTGATTGTGGAAGGCAGGAATATCACTACACCAGAATGATCATTTTGTAATGGACTTACTCCGTTGGAAAAAATGTTTATAACACATAAAATCCGTTACTAATTAAGCGTGGGAAACACTTTAGTCACGGATATATCCGTTACTAAAATTGACCAAAATTCGTTACAAAGAATAAATTCGTAACGGACTAAATACATTACCAATCCGTTATAATAGTAATTTTAGTAACGAATTTAATCCGTTACAAATATTGAACAACCGTTAAAATGGCATGTAGAAGTAATTAAAGCTTTGATTGTTTGTAATGAAACATAATCGTTACTAATAGGAAAACCGTTACATATTTGTAACGGATTATAGCCGTTACAAAGTGCCAATTAATTTTAATTTTAATTTTAATTTTTTTGTCCATTATCCCTGTATAGAGCAATGCAAATTCCTGTAGCTGTAAATGTAACCAATTTTAGCGCACATAATACAAATTCTCATTTTATGATCTAATGGTATCGTACAAAGCAATATACATCCAAAAATCAACAAACCAATATTAATCCAAAAAACCAACCAAATATTCTTACAAAAATATGTCCATCCGCAAATATAAGGTACCGAAGATGTCCAACCATACATCAAACATACTAAAACCAAAATGTCCAAGTCAAAATATAAAATACCATTATGTCAGTAAAAATTAGAACATATATACTGTGTTTGTCTAGTGATTACAAAGGACAAATGGTTAACAGAATAAGCATTTATATCTACGATCCGCAAAAATGTTGAGAGCTAAAAGCAAAGAAGTATTCGATTGTTTTTCGACTTGAAAAGGCTATTTACAATACTAGTGAGCTGGTACCGGTGGTAGTCGACTACTTGCTTTGGTTTTCGGTTAATCTCCACCAGACCAGCTTCCCACAGTGTAATAAGGTCACTATCGCCATGAAACACAGAAGTGGGATTCCGATAATGCACCCTCCAGATACAAGATTTATTAGTGTCTGCAAAAGAAAATAATAATTAGAGAACTTATATTATGATGAATTACTCAAATATGAAAATATTTCACTTCTCTAAATTTCTTTTATCTTTTCTTTTATAGGCTTTTCTAAGACACTGTTTGGTTAAAGTGGGATATACTTTTCACATGGAAGGAAAGGGGGGGGGGTATAGAGAGTTTCAACTTAAAAGTAATAAAAAAAAAGTAGTATTTCACTCAAGAGAGAAAAATTCAACCCAAACCAAATTGGGCCTAAAACTAGTTAAATATATTAACTAAATGACTAAATTTTAGGCCGGTGTAATAAAGGATTAATATACATGTTCATTTTTGGCCGTTACATGATCATCTGGCCCATTTCTAATTTGAATCTTTTGGTGAAATTGGGTGGAGATAGTCTACTCATCATAGAGATCATCTCTACCGAGTTCCATGAAAAAAATCATCCATTTATTCCTCAAAATGAAAGGTACTTTTCTTAAAGAGTGGATCGTCCTCTTTATATGTGTATATATGTAAATGAGATAGAGAACACAAAACTTGATTGAAGAAAGGGAAGCATTACTCACCAACAATCCCGAAACCAAGTGAATTATGGGAATGAACAATTGGTCCACTTTAGTACGTTCTGCATATCCATTGAATGCAATTACCATCTAGAAAGTGTGGATTGTGACAAATACGAGAGCAATAATTGCTTCAAGTTACAACACGAACACCGTCAAACCAAAAAAATAAATTAGTGAGCACTTGTGAGCATTTGTGAGCACTTGTCCACATAATAAGTAGCCGGGCCAAAAGCTGGGGTTAAGAGGCTAAGCCAGAAAAAGACAACATGTGCCACACCATGACCCAAACCATCAGCTGCACACAAGAATTAAAGTAAATATGATCATCAGTAAATACAGGGAGGTATAGCTCATAACAAAATTATTGACCTTTTTTTTTCCACAAATAACCCACGTGCATACGCCATTCCTCAAAAAATAGTAATTGAGGATACATACCTTAAAAAAAGAGCGAGGAAGTATAAAGAACTAGTATTTAGGACCGTAAACAAGTCTAGCCAAGCCAAACAGTGAGTTGTTCAAGGTTGGCTTGTTTAGCTCTCAAACGGAGCTCAATTGAGCTTTTAGCTGAGCCAACTGGTGTTATGAATGCTTGGAGAATGTATAAAGTAAAAATTAAAGTACCAGTAATAATTGAATCTACCACTAATAATTAATCAAAATATTTTAACATATATCTTTTCCTAACTTGTTTTATAAAAGAAAAAAAGTACTTACTAGTTCATAGAGATGGAAGAAAATATTGAAAAAAATTGAATCATGTTTATAAATTAGCGCTCTATTTTTTTATAAACAAATATTTTATGAAAAGAAATATTATAGCAGTAAAACATGTATTTCAAAAATACGATACAACTTCATTTTGCGATTGAAATTGGAGTATATATATTTTTTTCTTTATTCTTTTAACGACATTTTGTGGGCATTTTAAAACATCTACTTCTAAGTATACACACAAATTAAAACTCCACTTTTATTTTCTTCAAAAGAAAAGCATACTTTGATTTCCACACTCTTTGTATAATTTTACACTAATTTTTAATCTAGCGATATATAAAAGTATGAATAATTTAAATGTTTTTTCCCCTTTTTTGTATGGACTAATATGCCCTTAGTTTTAAACACTTAATTTTTAGTTTTGCACTAAATAAAACACTATGACCAATATTAGTATTAGTATTCAAAACAAATTTAATTAAACATTACTTTATTTGATTGTTCTAACATTAAAAATTTATATTAATCTAAAAATTCTAAAATTTATTTGTTTATTTGTAATTATATTTAATATTTAAATCAAAAAATTGGATATATTCCTGTTTATAGTTTGTTTAGGAATCTATTAAATTAATATATTAACGAGTGACTTCCTACAAATTATATATAGGGCTTGGATTTACCCACGGATCTAAAGGACATGGTCATTTTTTATTTTTGACTTTTTTTTCCTTGTCTTTTTTTTTTACTTTTCACTAACTCCACGATTTCTCTTATTTATTACTGATCAGATGTATCTTAGGATATTCAAATTCTATATATATATATATATATATATTTTATTTTGAATTCTAAAAATATTTAAAGCTTTACATGGCATAGTTTTAATATTTCCATATACTATTTTATTAGTATTAGTATTTTAAACAAATTTAAATTATACCGTCTTTGGTTAAAAATACTATGGCACCCTATACTTTTGTATTAGTATTTGAATGTCAAACACATTTAAACTCTATTATCTTTGATTACTTTTAACATTATAAATTAAATATGTTAATTTAAAAATTCTAAAACTTATTAGTTTATTTGTAATTATGTTTAAATAAAAAAAAATGTATTTATTGTTACTATTAATGTAGCTATAGTTCGGTAAAATATTTATATCATACATCATTAGGCGTAAGTGAACTTTTTTTTTATTTTTTGTAATTATGTTTAATGTTTAAACCAAAAAATTTAATGTATTAACTGTAGTTCGGTAAAACATTCATGAGTTTGAATCCCACCCCCAAATACTTTAGTATTTTGTTCAAAATAACAATAATAATAACAAGGGCAAAATAGGGACACGACAAATCTTAAAAGGGAAACAAGACCAAGCACTCAATCAAAGAAACTAAATATTCTATAAACTGTCGGTGTCACAGTTACAACTTATAAAGACTCTTAAAAACTTGGAAGTATAGTACAAGCAAAACAATAATTCTACTTTATTCATGCTATCCCCACATCACATTAATCACGGAAGACTAATTAAAAGACTCAACTATTGATGTGATTTTGCATAGGAAGGAAAATTCCAAGAAAGTTACACCTTGATATTTTGTCCACATATAATCTATTCAAGTGCAGTGGCACAACTGCATTATTAGATTGAGACTTGTGAAAATTTCTTTTGGAGATTATAATTTCTTTAGAAATTAAAAGGTGTGTTTTGTTTTGTATCGAAATGAGATGAAATTAACAATTGCTGTATAAATATGTGTTGACATTAAAGTCAATTAATCTTATTTTGATAATTACAATAAGTTAATAAAGTGTTATTTAACTCGGTTGTTCCAATGATAATAGCCATTTTAACCGACATATCTTCCGACCAAGTGTAACTTCAAACCGAAGCAAATCTCACACAAGCTTTACAAACGCCTCTACTCACAAGAAATGAACTCAAGTGATATACATGTGCTAAACAAAGCCAAGAAAAGATTTAGATCATCAAGCAAGTGAAGATATGCACAAGAATGATCTCCACATGTTCTACAAGTTATCAAAATCAATAAAGGATCAAGAACATCAAACAAGTGAAGATACGCACAAGAAAATCAAGCATCATGAAGACTCGAATTATCATTAAATGGAGTGAGTGCTTAGATTTTATGTGAAGATACTTTATTGATCAAATCCCTATAGCTCAAACATATTCTTGCATCTTTAAAAGATTGATTTAAACTAGCTTGAAATTGAATTTATTTGAAAAACATCATTTTACAAAAATCAAGTTTCAAAATAAATTCATATTAATTTTAAATGATCATATTTTAAGCTATAATAAAAATGGGTATCTTAGAAACATATATTTGAGGTTCAAAAATCATTAGAATTTTATTTGGAACTAAATTATTAAATTAGAAAAATATTTTTATTTTTCGTTTAAAATTCGCTCAATTTTTGCCCAGTTTTGATCTAACGGTAAAATTGAGGCCTTCCCGAACTCCGATCATTTTTAAATTTTTACAGTAGTTAGACAACATCTCCTGAAAATTTTGACTAAAATTTGATCATGATCCAACGGTCTAATTGAGAGAAATTAACAAAACAATTTTGAATTTTTTTGTCAAAACTAGCTGTTGGAAAGTTTGAAAATGTATACCTTGGAGCCAAAACCTCTCTTAATCATCCCCAACGGCCATATGATTTTGTAAGCTATAAATATGATGTTTTAGACATGTTTTAATACACTTGAATCATTCTACAAACTTATTTTACATATATACAAAGTTGTTCAAGTATTCAATTCATTTTATTGATCAAATTCTTCATTTTTGAGCTATATACTTTGATCAATTTTGATATCTCTTAGTGTGAGCTTCATTTGTATTTTGTCATATACAAGAGAGATATTGTAAATTGGTGTTTCTCACCAAAACTCATTTTGAATCATAATTGTGAGAAGTGTATCTCATAGATTAGCAAAAGGAATTTTTTGTGAAAGTATTGAAGGTGTTTTCAATACTTGTAAGAGTGTGTGAGAAGAATACACTTGTAGAGGTTTGATCTTCACCCGGAAGGAGATCGGTTATAGTGGAAATTCTCGAGGAACTAACCGATTCATCAAGCGTAAGCATTTTTTTCCTTTCATATAATTGAGAGATTTTATTTTTTTCCTATTTTAATATTGTCTTTGGTATATAAAATATTATTTATATGAGCGTTTATTAATTATTATTGTTTGATACTATGTATAATAATGCTCATACTTTTAATATAATTAATTATCTATCAATTCTAAAGACTCGGTAAAAATATATTACACTCTCTTGTCTTTAATTAAAACTTTGATTGGCTACCTTCATATAAAAGATTCAACGCGGCGTATTTTTATAATGTATCTACAACAATTTTTTTTATTGTAAACCGATTCTATGATTTTATTATAATTATTAATTGAATTTTACACTTGATACTATGTCTTTTGTTTATTCGTTATCGGTAGTGTTAACATGTACCCTAATAGCACATGTTAAATATGTTATAAATGAAAAGAAGTCTTCCATGAGAATCAGTGTAGCATTAAATACATGTTTGACTTTTGTTATTTTTATATTTAGGTACTTATTATGTGTCTACACGTTAACTTTACGCATTTTTTATATAGTTATTAAGATTTTGTTTTGCACGTAATATTCATTTTACACTTTATATAATTATTCAATTCTTAGTACGTTTCTATTAATAGATTTAATGACCTTTGTCAAACACTAAAACGATGTAGAACGCACGCACGCGCCAAAAAACTAGTACTAGGAAAAAGAAATAATAGGAAAAAAAGAAGAAGATATACATACAAGTGGACTATAAGATTATACAAACTTCTATGTACTTGTCCTTGCATCATTTGTAAGGCCACGGAGGCCCAACTTACCGCCCATGCGCCCGTCTCAGGATCTCCATGCACATGCTTGTGCGTATAACATTTCAATAGCCCCGTGGCTCCACTCAATGCCTCTGCAGCCCACGGCTCATTGATGTACCACGTATGAGGATCAGTGTAGCATTAAATATATGTTAAACTTTTGTTCTTTCTATATTTAGGTACTTATTATGTGTCCACACGTTAACTTTACCCATTTCTTATATTAAGATTTTGTTTTGGACATAATATTCATTTTATCTTTGTGAAATACTAAAACCACATGGAACGCGGGCGCTAAAAAATTAATACTAAAAAAAAGAAGTAATAGATAGAAAAAAAAAGATATGTTCAGCTAAAACCCAAAAGGAGATCTAGAGAAGTAATTATATAAAGAGGGAAAGCGACAATCATCAATTACACAGTTGTTGTCTTTCCTTGGTGCTCCGTGCACTATTTCTTCTTCTCTTTAGATTTTTTCCTTTTACTTAGTTCGATTAAATTAAAGACTTTGAAAATTTTAAATTTTAATTTTATTCTTTGATCAATTATATGCCAAGTAAATTTTATTTTTTATTATTTAATTTGTTGCATGCTTGAGTAGCTTAATTGTGATAGGATTTTGATAAGTATATTTAATTAATTCAATTGTACTTGTTCATGACAATTGACTTTACCAATCCAATATTTTCGTGTTAAAATAATTCTTCCTATTTTATACCTATTTTTAGTTGATAGAAATAAAGTTAAGTTCTCATTATGATTTGTTATATTCATCTTATGATTTGTTGAGAGCGGATATACTGTATGTTTTGACTGGTATAGTAAATATTTTGAACTTATACATAAGTTTGACTGTGAAAGAATTACAATTAGATTTTATTAATTAATTGGATTTTAGTGATTTTATTTTTCGCCAATAATAGAGTCGAACGACAAAATTATTGCGAGATAAGAATAGAATTTACACGCATGAATACTTAAGATGATGATATTAAATATATTTATATATATATATAAGTCCGAAATTCTAATAATTTGTTATTTGATATTTTTTTTATTTAATTCACCATCAATCCAATTTACTTAGTTAGATTAAGAATTAATTAAAATTAATGAGTTTTGATTAACATTCGTTCCATCCGTTCAAGTCTCTTGGGTTCGACCTTGTTATGTTTATATTTTTAGTTGGCTTGATTTCGTTACTAAAAGTACTTTTTTCGTTCAATTGTTTGAGTCGAATTGAATATTTAAAAATAATACAATCAACAGAAGTTCGCTGTATCGGATGCAGCGTATATAATTTAGGACCTAAGGTAAGTTGGTTAGGTTTGATTCAAATTTGATTTTAGTGTTTTTACTTAATTTTGTCAAAATTAGAAAAGTTCCATCGACAAAAATAAATAAGAAAATTTGGGTTGAATTAGAATATAAGCGGATTAAATACGAAAAAATAAAAGTAATTTTTTTTAAATAAATAAAAAAGTAAGGAAAAGTCAAAGTGCATTTTTTTTGTTAAACCCACTTGCCACCTCTCTTTAATAATTTTGGTGCCATTTAATTCAGACTACAAATGGACCAAGCCCAATAAAAAGGAATAATCAACGAGAGATTAAAGAATAAAAAGAGGTAGTATTTTTTTAGGGGCGTACCGGTACAACTTAGCAATAGTTTGACGGGTCCGGCACAAAAGTGATTTAAGAATTTAATTTTTAAATTATGGACCGTACAAATTTTTGGTACTAGATTGGTCCAGGTCATATTTTTGGGGCGCATATTTTTTATTGCAAAAATTTCTTTTTGAGTATTTTAAACTTATTTTAAAAAGGATTTTGACTCATTAGTTTGAGATAAAAACATATGATTCTAGAGAAAGTTTTTACGCAAAAAATATTGAAACGCTAGAATTAATTTTTAAGAGTTGCCACCTAGATTTTTTTTATATGCCATAAGATATCCTACGATACTTCAAATCTAATAACTAGAGATTCAAATATTCATGGTCCTATGGAAGTGTATTCGGTTTGGATTGGAGTTGGGGTAAGCGAAATGGCTAACTTGCTATAAGGGAGATCGCAGATAGGGTGTGTAAATGAATGTGACGGGTAAGCCAAAAAGCCGAAAGCGCTAAGTCAAGCCAGTGAAAGTTGGATTATACATTCAAGGAATTGATAGTACTGTTGCATAAATTGTAGAGAATCGTTTATTATAAGTCATCGAGTTTGTAATTCCGTTTTGATTATAATGAATTACTATTGGTTAGTCCCGAGTATTAGTCTTACGCAAGTAAGAATGTCTCGTTTCTTCCTGGTGTAATTGCTTAGTTGATATAATCAATAGAAAACACAACACATGCAAATTTCGATAGTGAAATTGATTAGACCTAGAGTTTTAATTCCACCTATCAAATTTAAAATTATTTATGATAAAATCCCTAAAATCAATCAAGGCAATATAATCCTAAAATTTTATTCAATTGGTATCATAGGAGATTCCATTATTTTGCATTTAGGTTAATTTGCTTATATTTGCTGCTTGAGTTGATTTGTTTTCCATGACTATTAAGATTGATTCGTCTAAGTCCAATATTCCTACGCTTAATGGGTCTAATTATAATTGTCTTATGCTGGATGAGTAAGGCCAGCAATATTTGATACAACACGCCAACCCGATACGAACTCGAAATGAAGTTAACGGGTTTGGGTCAAGTATAAACGGGTTCGGGTCAATTTCGGTTCAGACACGTGTAACTTGCAAAAAAAAAATGGGTCGTGTTTTGGGTTAACGCGCTAACTCCAAATTAACTCACAATTAACACGATTATCTTTTATATATTTTGCAATTATATATATATATATATTATTTTGTCATCTTACTTGGACAATTATATTCTTGTGAGTAGTAAAAATCTAACCGATCCCAAATAAGATTGAATTTGTCCAAATCGGTAGAGTTGATAACTATATTTAACAAAGGTGGTAAAAATGAATAGTAAATTAGTAGTAATGAGAGAAGGATTTTTGTTTGTGGGGGTAGGTCCCTCTGGTGGCTCTAATACCTAGTCTGGTAGTACATCCTCCCTAAGTGTATGATAGTGTTCTTCACTAAGCTCCAATGGCTGAAAGTGTATCTTTACAATAGAGGCAGTTAAACTTTTTTAGAGGGAGAGTACAAGTGAATTCTATGTAATAAGAAAATGGCTTATCCCTTGCTATGGGTTCCCCTTGTCCTATTTATACAGTTTGGATAGGGTTTGGTAAGCTATGGAATTATTATAAAGGGTAAACTTGATCATTACTCAAAGATTATAGGTGTTCATAACCCTGTTCACATTGATTGAAGTGGTTATTTTTCATTGTCTATCCTCCAGCTCAGCTACCTCTTATCCTTAATTCAATAAGTGATGGTCAGACTAATCTTTTTTTATCTGATCAATACAAGGCTTGATGTTTAGTGGCATGCAGGCATCACAACCGATCGACTAAAGGATCTCGTCCAAAGGCTGGCCCATGGCCTATATGTTGGTTATGGGCTTCTTTAACTGAGCTCCCACAATTACCTCCTAAGCATCTGAGTTCGGCCAACAGGTTGGAATTAGGTGCTTAATCTTAAAGAGAGACGTTGTTCGGGTAATATACTCTTATATCCACATTTATCTGATGATCTTGAATATAACAAACGGGACACGTGTCTCCTGTAGAAAGATTGGGGGTTCACAGCTGTGCATACTCATTAAGCCAGCTGTCGGTCATCTGATTGGTTGGTCATGCGTTCGAAAAATAGGCAGGAAATCCTAATGGGAACCGTATTTTGCATTCCATTATTAAAACTCGATTCCCAATACAATAGGAAGTTGTAAAAAAGATAGAAGATTACTTAATCCCATCCAAAATCTCTTCATTTTCCTCTACACATCTTCTCACATCGAAATCTTTATAACCTCTTCTTGCAACCAGCAAATCCGAATTCACGTTTCTTTTGAGAACCCAATCGATCCTTCGTCAATCTCCGGTACCTTATTCTTCTTCCTTCTCAGTGGTTTCAACTATCAAGTAAGTCTCTAATACCGATTCTTGAATTTTTCCCCTTTCTAGGTTTATCTTAGGGAGATTCTTCGCCTTTGTGTAGTTGTACTTTTACTTTTTCTAAGAAATAGGTATATTTGAACTTAAGATAGACTAACAAAAGGCTAAGTTTGCTAAAATATATGTCCCAAAAGAGATTAGTTAGAGAGCATTAGGTTAGGGGGAAATCCCTTCGCCGAAGACTATAAACTCGCCCGCAATGAGTATCCTGTTCATGTGTCCATGTTCAAGGAGTGTGGACTCATATTGCAGCCGGGTCTACTTATGGTAGATTTCCTTAGAAAATATAATTTGACCTTAAGGAAACTTTCCCCCAAAGCCGTTAGGATCATTTGTGGTATAGAGAAATTCAATGAGAACCATGGCACCCAATTAGGCTTAGACGAACATAGGTATTGCTACATTCTCACGAAGAAAGAATACGGCTACAGTTTGAAACCAGCCATAATGCCCCCAATCTCGTTTTGGCTTTGCCTGATTCTCATAAGGCGTCCTATTCAAATGCCATTATTCTAATCGGAGATATCGAGCCCAATCCCATCTATAAGCCAGTTCCCCGACGAGCTTCCAGACCTGGTGTGTTGCAAAATTGTTCATTCCTGTGGGTGGTAGAAATTTAACCAAGCCCAAATAAGATTGAATCGGGCCAAATCGGTAGAGTTGATAACAAGATTTAATAAAGTTGGTAAAAATGAACAGTAAATTAACAGTAGTGAGAAAAGGATTCTTGTTCATGGGGGGTAGGTTTCTCCGGTGGCTCTAATACCAGTTCGATAATACGTTCTCCCTGAGTGTGTGATAATGTTCTTCACTAAGCTCCAATGGCTGAAAGTATATCTTTAAAGTAGAGGCAATTAAGCTTTTTTTAGAGGAAGAGTACAAGTGAATGCTATCTAATAAGAAAATGGCTTATTCCCCCTTGTCCTATTTATACAGTTTGGATAGGGTTTGGTAAGTTAGAAAATTATTGTAAAGGATAAACTTGATCACTACTCCAAAATTATAGGTGTTCATAACCCTGTTCACATTGATTGAAGTGGTTATTTTTCATTGTCTATCATCCCGCTCAGCTACCTCTTATCCTCAATTCAATAAGTGATGATCGGACTAATCTTCTTTTATTCGATCAATACAAGGCTTGATGTTCCTCGGCATGCAAGTAGTGTGGCTGATCGAAAGATCTCGTCCAAAGGCTAGCCCATGGCCTATATGTTAGGTCTAGGCTTCTTTAACTGAGGTCCATGTACAAAATTATCCTCCCAAAATTCTTATTTTGAGTATTGGTATTAGATGATAGTTATTATGTTTTCAATGATGGATACATTAGTAAATTTTTATGTTTTTGCTTGGGTGACAGAATGCTATTTATTTTGACTTTAAATTATTAGTATCATTTTATTTTGATTAAATATTGAATTTTGATATTGGGTGATACTTATTATTATTTATTAAAATTTTAAAACTATTATAAGACAAGTTAATGGTTTTCACATGAGAATTAATTGTCATTATTACTTTAATAAGTTAGTCGCGTTGTATCGAGTTGCAGGTTTAATACATCCTGTTTATTAAACGGGATAGTTTGGTCGTATCATGTAACCTTTAAAATAAATATATAGGTCGTGTTCGAGTTAATATACATGAAACGATTAATTAAACGGCCGTGTTTGGATTGACATTAATATTGTAATACTTGTGTATTGAAACAACCCGAACACAACACACAAATCCAAATTGCCAGCCCTAAGATGAGCCTCTATGATCTTTTTAGATGTTTTGTGATAACAATGTAGTTAATAATGTTAATTAATATTAATCCAATAAATCTGCGGCCATTTTATATTATAAGGAACAAAAATATCACATCACTAAGACGAGATTAATTAGATTTGATTTTGGATGTTATTTAATTTCAACTCCCCCAATCCTTGCTGTCCAATTTATTGGTCAAAAGTTCCCACGTGATGTAAATTAATATAAATTTTTAGTGTTAAAATAATAAAGTAGTGTAGAATTCAAAATATGTACTTCTTTAGTAAATCGTAGAACGAAATATAAATTCACGCTAAAAGTTTTGTAATTTTAATAAAATTTATGAGGATGCACGTAGAAATAAGATCGATCGAGGGGTATGAAAACAAAATCTTGTAAATTTATAGTGTCGTATGACAAAATTAATGGTTGATTCATTTTTAAAAATATTACATCATTACTTTAAGAATTAGAATTATGTGATTTTACAAGTACAAAATTGAACAGTATTCTACGTGTAAGTAATTAAGAGCAATGCTACTCAGTAAAAAGAAAAAAAAAATACTGAAAGCACAACTCAAAAGTAACTTTCAACTAATCATGTTCAAATTTATTTAAGTTACAACTTTTGGTATTTTTTTTTTGGAGATGTCTCAAATTAAATTTCTAGATTTTTTTGGTACATATATAATTAATTGACCAACAAAACAAATGTAGCAGTTAAATATGCTTTTTATTTAAGACAGATGGAATAATATATTTAACTTATAGTTAAGTACATAAAACTATTTAAGTAAATATCAAATATATAATATTTTTTATTTCTAATATATATAATTTTTTTTAATCCTTTTGTTACAATTTAAACTTTATGTTCACCATAGTTTACAAAATTTAACAGTTGAGAATGTGGTTCGTTGACATATAAGTGAAATTATTACATCTTGAAGTATGGATTAGTCGTAATGATTCCGACAATGTTTTTTAAAATTACAATACCAAAAGTACGTCAAGATCAACATTTGCACTTTTTTGGAATGCTATTCTATACCCTTTATCATTTAGTCCAATTATCTATCAAAGTACACTTAGGCCTCTTTTAGATAAGTTTTTGGAGCGATAATATAACCATATCTTAGAGCATCTTTAATGCAAAAATAGATCGGATACTTCTTGACTATGGACAAGTAATAATGTATTTCTTATGTGGCATAAAAAAGTCTCTTGATGGACAAGTATTACAAAAAACTATCTCCAATAAGATTGCTTAAGAAATTATCTATTAATAAATTCATAAAAAATAAATTAATAATTTTATATATATAATGAGTCTTGTTTGATAGGTCTTGATTCATACATTTTTAATGTATGAATTTTATTAATAAATAAATTATAAAATTACAATAAAAATATTTGAAAGCTTAAAAAAGAAAAATATGTAGACAAAAATGATGAAGTGGCATTAAGATATTGTTTAAGAGACCCTCTAGAAGCATAGGGTCATCATCATAATGTCTATTTTCATTTTTGTCTCATCATCTACATAGTCATTATGAATAGTTGCATTGGAGAGTATTTTATTAGCTCCTTGTCTATCAATCCTATGTGGCATCTCATTTTCACCCAATTCATGATTGCACTAGAGACGCTTTTAATAAATCTTATTAAAATTATCCCCAACATCCGTGTAAATATGCCAGGTGTCCTTGCTCCTTCGCTTATTTTTACAAACTCCTTTCCCAAGCATTCCGTTTCGCAGCCTTGTGATTTTCTTCCCTGGTTTATAACCAGCCTTTTCCGCGCTCTCTTGCTCCCACTCTTTTCTTTCACCCTCAAAAATTTTCAACAATGTATACGATTGGTATCTCCGACGCAGTCTTGATCACTCAATTGACAAAATTCTCTCTCCGTAAACTACTTTTTATTTCGATTTCTAAGATATAATAATGAAATTTGGTTGATTTTGCTGTGTACGTGATCTAAAGTATTTTGTTGATTTTGCCTTGGGATCTAAGATTCTATATTTTTTGTTCATCTATCGGTTTTGAATTAGTTATTCCATTTCTCCTTTTGCTTTTTTCAAATTAATAATCCAGTTTCGTTTCAAATCCGACTTTATTCTTCTAGTCATGAGAGATTAAAATAACCCATTACAGTGATTGAGGGAAGGTTTGTCACAATCTTAACATAAGATGATTGTTGCTTTGTATTATTTTTTTCTGTAGAGAGCTTCTTATGGTACATTCATAATTTAAATTTTACAAATCGTTAGATTAGAAAGGGATCTGTTAACTTACTCTCTAAAAAATTGATATGCCACACACCGCTTATTTGATGAAATGCCATACGTATTAAAGAGTCAAAGTCACCTGGCAAGTTGTTCACGGTTTCAAATTGGATTTGTTCTCTACATTTTTAGTTTTTATAGTGCATCTAATATATCTATTATTATTAAAGTATTATGGTGTCCCTCTAGATTACTCTCTTTAATTTATGCACTGCCCTTTATTGTTAGGCTTCATTATGTTTATTTGACTTCTCATTTGTACTATGCCATCTTTTCTAAGTAACCATGGGCATCCCCTTCATTCCTGTAGTTATGATCTTTACATTGTGGATTTTGTTATTTTGACATAATTTGCATATTTATGGACTAATATGGAGATGCTCAGATACTTAACAATACTATTATAAACTCCCCTAAACCATTCAAGAGCCCTTAATCGTAGCGATTCACAAAATTTTAAATTTTTTTGCAATTGCTCGATGAGACCCATTAAAAATGTACTCATAGCATGCATAAATTTTTTGCTATGATTGAGTTTCCCTTTTCTACTTTTGTTTCCTAAAATTTAAATGCTACAACTACATTTCAATACTAGAATAATGGCCCCTATAGGCCTATATTAACAAACGATAAAGAACCCATATGTAGCGTGCGAATATTGATCAGTCCACATACATCTTACAAATGAGTCCTTTAGTTTAGGTCCCAATATGACAACATCTGTCAATACTGCAAACCTGATAGCTAATTATGTTGCTTTTAATTTCAAAATATAATACATTGAACAACAACGGATATGTTTCCTATTTGCTTGAAAAGCGTCTTCCTTTTTATATAACCCAACATGAAATAGAATTATGTGATATTCTCAACGTGTTATGCAGATATTAGCTTTTATGCTTTCACTTTTTTCTCGCTACACAAAGCAATTGGGAATTTCTCATCTTCTTATCACTCACTCGGAAAGAATTTATGCACCTTTTGTATTTATTAATTGTCTATTATGCAAGTGTTTTCTTTAGCGTGTTTTCTTATGAAAGTTAAATGTACTCAAAAGTAACTTTCACCAATCATGTTCAAATTTATTTAAGTTAAAACTTTTGGTATTTTTTTTCCGAGAAGTCTCAAATTAAAATTCTAATATTTTTTTGTACATAATTAATTGACCAACAATGAAAAATGAAGAAGTCAAATATACTCTTAATTTAAGACAAATGAAATAATATATTTAGCTTATAGTTAAGTATATAAAATTATTTAAGTAAATATCAAATATATAATATTTTTTATTTTTAATTTGTATATATATTTGTTTCTAATCCTTTTGTTACGATTTAAACTTTATGTTCACCATAATTTGAAAAACTTTGAAAAACTTGAGAGTTAAGAACGTGGTTTGTTGAAATAGAAGTGACATTATTACATCTTGAAGTATGGGTCGGCTACAATGTTTCAGATGATATTTTTTAAAATTCCAACACCAAATGTACTCCAAAGTTGACATTACCACTCTTTTTAAATGTCAATAGCTATACCTTATTATTTACCCCAATTAACTATCAAATAACATAAACTTACATAGGACTCTTTGAGATAAGTTTTCAGAGCGATCATACAACCATATTTTACTAAATCTCATTAAACTGATCCCCAACGTCCGTGTGAATACGCCACGTGTCCTGGCTTCTTCCACTTCTTTTTATGGACTCTTTATCATTTACCCAATTATCTATCAAATAACATATGTTTAGGCCATCTTGATCACTCAATTCACAATTGGTACGAATTCTCTCTGCATAAACTACTTTTTAGTTTCAATTTACTTCAATTTTTAAGATATAAAAATGAAATTTGGTTGATTTTGTTGTGTACGTGATTTAAAGTATTTTGTTGATTTTGTTTTTTGATTTGAGATTATATATTTTTTGTTACTCTGTGCCTCTCAAATTAGTGATTCCATTTCTCTTTTTGGTTTTCTCAAATTAATAATCTAGTTTTATTTCAAATAAGACTTTATTTTTCCAGTCATGACATATTAAAATAACCCATCACAATAATTATTAACTTATACTCTATAAAATTAATACGCTCATTACTAGAAATTATATCACATAAGTCACTTTTAAGTATAAAATTATGTCACTTGTTAATTGTGTGAATTAATTAATTATAAGTAAAATCCTTTAAGTCACTTTTTTTAACACTAAGGCAGCGTTAATTAAAAAAACTGAAAAATTAATAAAACTTAAATCATCATATCATAATTGACCAGCGTCTTTTCCTTATTTCACTTTTTCATATTTTCGCGTAGCCCCTCACCATCGTCGTCTCCTTAATTATCTCGCCATTTCCATCGCCGGCCAGCCGATCCTCACCGTGTCCGGCTAGCCGATCCTCACCGTGTCCGGCTAGTCAATCTCCTCACCGACGCTGGCCAGCCGATCATTTCACCATCGCCATCACTCCTCTCGCCTCTCACTATACAATCTCCCCCGCCGGACTCCTCTCCCTCACCGTCAATCATCTCCCTTGCCGACTCAGATTTAAGCCAGATTCCTCCGGCTCTAAAGTGTTCTTGATCATCAACCCACTCCAATCACTTTAGATTAGGCACTCTTCGATTCTCGTCAAAGGTACTCTGATCACTTCTCAAACCCTAATTTTTTGGTTATATTAGTTGATTTGGTCATTATGCTTATACATACACAGTTCTGAGGATTAGATTACAGACATACATATATGATTTTCGTATGTGACTTTGGTTTCATTAGATCATATACATACACACGTTGATATCCTCATTCACAAAGGGGAAATGCATGTACAAGTAAAAATTGCCTAATTGATGATAGATTTTTCAGTAATTTATACTTTATATGAGCCTTCAATTGTTCACTTGTGCAAATACAGTTGTTCACTTGTTTGAAAGTGTAATCTAGATATAATTTCCCTGCCAATTTCTCTTTTTTGTTTATAAGAAAGAGGAAGGCCATCGCTTCTCTAACTAACACCTTCAAGGTAGTCCTTTACTAGTAGATGTTTGGTTCAAGTGTTGCAAATGCTCTTCTAGTGAGACAGAAGGTGCACATTCATTACCTAATTATAGTGCTTAATTACAAACTCTGAGCAACTTTATGACCTTTTGGTTTGTTTGTTTGTTCATGTACAGTATAATAATTGGTTCACGTTCATTAAGTATGAGGAACCTGTAACTGTCCGTTCGTGTATGCCAATTCATGCTAGAGAACTTGCTACAGTGAGTCGAAATATGTTTTTTCTACTATATTCACACTTATGCAGTTAGCATGTCTCAAAGAAATTTCTTTGTGGTTCTGTGTTATTTTCATAGTAGTACTTCTGTTGGCACTTAATACTTGGAGTGTATATTATAGCAATGCCACTTGGTTCTGTTGTTTCTAGAAAAGTATGGCTCAACTCCTGTCCATTATTTTACCTTACCATGTTTTTGTTCTAACATTGGTAATTTCTAATTAAGTCTTTTCAAACACTCCATAATTATGGTTTAATTATTATTAATAGCACAAATTTAGAATTTATTAATTAAAAATGAATTAATTTTTAAGATAAATAATTTACGTAGTCGAACGGGCAAGTGAAGCACTCACATACTATCATAACAAATCTTTAGTCCATATAAAAGAGCTAAGAATCTGAGCTTTCATCTTGGTATTATGGGCAAAGTACTATCCCAAAGCCAAAATCAAACTCCCAGTAGCAAATCTGAGAATACAAGCCCCTCCCCCATGTATGCCACTCCTGTCCATTATTCTACCTTATTGTTTTGTACTTTAATGTTGATGCCACGAAACGTAGTTTTAAATAACATAGAGGATTTATATCATGTTTTTGTTCTAACGTTGGTAATTTCTACTTAAGTTTTCTCAAACACTCCATAATTACGGTTTAATTATTATTAATAGCACAAATTTAGAATATATAATTAAAAATGAATTAATTTTTGATAAATAATTTACGTAGTCAAACGGGCAATTGAAGCACTCACATACTGATAGTTATATATATATATTTATGTTTTACTTTTTTTTTTTACCTGATAATTATATTTTTGAATTACATTAATGGAGGGGTATACATGGGTGAAATGATGGAAGCCCAAACAATTTAAAAAAAAATAGTTCTTGAAGTGGTACTTCCTGAATTAGCAAATCTGCCACCACAAAGGGCAATCACAAGCTTACTGATGTTGTACTTCCTGAAGTGGTACTTGTACCCAACACTTCCTTTAGTTCTCAAATACTTCAAAAGGCCTTCAAATTTGAGCTGTTATATTACTAATTTTTTTTTTTTTTTATATATTATTAAAGTGAAATTTTTTGTTTTTGTAGAAAGACCGGAGGAAAGTTGGCATAGTTATTCCACTGAAGAACCAAGGTCACTGTGGATCTTGCTGGACATTCAGGTATAGCTTGAGCCAGTATATGGACATTTGAAGTTTAGTTTATACAAATCGCTTAACTTTAAGTACTCGTTTCGTTCAAAATTTTGGGCATTCGTAGAACCAAATAATTGGTATTTCGACCTATTGACTTAGAGCTTTAGTAATGGAATTTGGAGCTTTAGAATTTGTTATTTGCTGCATATGTGTGTTAGAATTTGTTAAGTATGGAATTTGGCTAAACTAACAATTACAAAAGAAAAAGGGAACTAAAATAATTAAGTCTAGTGACTTGAGAAATTATATAACTCAAATAATAAAGGAGCTTTGTAGATCGACTTTATCCCATACTAGTAATGTAATTTTAAATATTATATAAATTTTTTAAAAGGAAAAATTAATTACTATCATTTAAACTCATACTTTATCCCTCGCTTAATGGTGAGCAAGAATTTGCATCGTATCCAATTATTCGGTTCTACGAATGCCCAAAATTTTGAACAAAAAAGTACCAATTCAGGAAGTACACTTGCTCTCTTTTTCCTGTTCTCCCTCCTCGGGCTCCTAAATCTCTGTTAATTAATCGAGTCTCGAGTTAGTGGTATGTAACTTTGTTTAATAAATTGATGTTAAAATAGGATGTTATACTTTTTTAACAAGATTTTGTTGAGTTGAGAAGAGATGAAAATTTAATTACTGGGGTTAGGGGAATTTTGAATTTAATCTCCTCCTCCCTGCCATTCATATGGCCAAATTTTAGAATGCCAAGGCCAATTTTAAGGTGGTTTCTTCTATCCTATGCGTCAAGGCCTTTTTAGAATTTATGTTCTTTTGGCATTTTTTTATCTAGATAGAAAAGCTTAAGAAATTGTTGTCTCCAGTGGAGTTAATTTTAGAATGCTAAGGCCATCTTTTCCAGGTTGCCTGGGAAGGATGGTGAACTTTTTGATTTGAGTACGTGTGCCAGGGAACAAGCTGCTCATGGATAAACCTCATCATAATGGTGATTTCCTTTGCTTCTTCCCTTAATTATATCCTTGGATTGTAGACCGATAATTTTTAGTACACTCCGCAGATATATTGATTAGCAAATAGCCCGTCTTAAGGATTAAAATCCCTTCAAATATCAATGACTTATAAAATTTGTTGTATGCTTGTCAGAATCCTTTTTTGCCTTCTTGTGCAAATCACTTTTTCTTTTTACTTGTTTACTAACTTTACTCATCTCTATATGTTTATCTTTAAGAAACAATAGATCTATTCCGTATATATTAGAGCTGCTTGTTGACAAGGTAGTAACTTATTGACAGGTTCTCCACCGTCGCGGATCCAATCGGATGTATCAGAGATGAGTCCAATAGGGGATCATACTGAGGATAAGGGAGTAAAAGAAAATGTAAAGAAGGCTAAAATTCTCTCATAATGTGCTGCTGAGATCTTAGTTAAGGTATTATTAAAGTATCCTAATACTTGCACTTCTAGTCTTCTATTTCTATTGAATTGATCATTTACTTAGCTCGCATTTGAGTATCAATTTGTCAACATTTTTGCAGGCAAAAGCTGGGGTCGGCTCTGCAACCCTATCCATGGTTATCCGTATCGATTTTATTTAATTTTTTGTTCGACTTACAAGTACATAAAATTATTTAAGCTAATAATTAAGTACATAAAATTATTTAAGTAAATATCAAATATATAATATTTTTTATTTTTAATATGTATATATATTTGTTTCTAATCCTTTTGTTACGATTTAAATTTTATGTTCACCATAATTTGAAAAACTTAAAGAGTTAAGAACGTGGTTTGTTGAGATAGAAGTGACATTATTACATCTTGAAGTATGGGCCGGCTACAATGATTCAGATGATGTTTTTTAAAATTCCAACACCAAATGTACTCCAAAGTTGACATTACAAGTTTTTTAAATGTCAACAGCTATTCCATTATTATTTACTCCAATTATCTATCAAATAATATACGCTTAAGACTCTTTTAGATAAGTTTTTAGAGCGATAATATTACCATATCTTACTAAATCTTATTAAATGATCTCCAACATCCGTGTGAATATGCCACGTGTCCTTGCTTCTTCCGTTTCTTTTTACAAACTCTTTATCATTTACCCCAATTATCTATCAAATAGCATATGCTTAGGCCATCTTGATCACTCAATTGACAATTGGTATGAATTCTCTCTCCATAAACTACTTTTTAGTTTCAATTTACTTCAATTTCAATTAAAATTAAATTATAATTATATGATTTTAGTTTAAGTTAACATTCCTAATCTAAATATAATATTATAATGAAATTTGGATCTCAATACTTATTATTTTGAAAAATACAAACCCTAATATCATTTTGCATACAACAATAAAAAATCATTTTTTGTCTACGTGAAATTATAATATTTTTTTTCGTTTAAAGTATTTTGTTGATTTTGTCTTGTAGAAGAACGAGATCTAAGATTGGAAGCAGAAAATATATTAAACAAATTTTGAACTATATCCCTTACTCTGTATATCCCAAGAGAGTGACCCACCAAAAGCACCTGCAACAGAAAAGCAAATAAGTTAGTCTTTTTCTCATTCCTTCTTTGATTCCTTTTAATTTCTTTTATCCCCTCGGAGGATTTTGGGAAGAAGAAGAAGGGTTTGGGAAGAAGAATGAGGACGAAGCTCGGTGGAAAGGTGGAGGAAAACGGCGAATTGGGAAAGAAAAAAAAATAATCTGGAATGGAATTGGTTAACAGTTATTTTTTCATTTAAAATCAATTTAAATTTTTAAAGTGGATCTATTTATTATTTTGGTGGATATTTTAATATTAAAAGTAATATTTAAAAAATTAAATTTTATTTTTTTGTCAGTTTCCGCGCTCGCGGATTAACTTAATATGTAAGATTAACTTATTCATTGAAAAATTTGGTGGATGGAAACAAAATCATTAAAATAACCTATCACAGTGATTATTGCTCTCTTAAAAATTGATACGCTGCACACTGCTTATTTGATGAAATGTAATTCGTACTAAAGAGTGAAAGTCACGCGGCAAGTTGTTCATGGTTTCTAATTAGATTTGTTCTCTGTAGTTTTTAAGAGTGAATGTACTTATAGCATGCATGAAATTTTTGCTACGATTGAGTATCCTTTTTCTCGTTTCCTAAAACTTAAATGCTAGAGCTACATTTCAATACTAGAATACTGGCCCCTATATATAGACATGTGTGGCGTGCAAACACTGACCGGTGCACGTACATCTTATAAATGAGTCCTCTAATTTAAGCCCCAACATGACCGCGTTTGTAGACCAAAACAAATAAAAAATAAAAATAAAAAAAAATAACAGACAGCTTCTGACAAAGCCTCCAGGTATTTCCAATCTTCATGATGATGCTCAATGGGAAAGATTTGTTTTTTCAAAGGCTAAAATATTGAAAAAAAAATTCTCCCTAAACAAACTAAATATATTTGTTGGGTACAATTTTTTTTCTAAAAATAATTCATCTTGAGACAAAAAGTAACGAAATAGATATATGTTGAATTATATGTACCTAATGGTCCTAATCTCTAGCTTTCTTTGTTTCTCATTTTGTACATTGCAATAAATAAATAAATTATATATATATATATATATATAATGTGGTTATTGCAGTTTCATATTGATCATTGCTGAATTTAGAAAGTCAAATGAGCTTCATATGTGAATTTGATATTATAAGAGAACAATAATTTTATTTTATTTTTAATCAAAATGAACCGCTTCTTCATGATGATAAACTTTGACATTTGTTGGACTATGATTAAATATGAAATCATTTTGATTAATTGCTTCTTGTTTCAAATGCCTTTTTCTGCCATTGGACATAATGAGACAAAATTTCTGTTTTGGATTATTGTGTCTTACCATGGATAATATAGTGTTTAATAGAGGAACTCTGTCTATAACATATAGCCCCAAAGGTAACATTACAAAATGATAATTTCATGTTTGTACTTATATTATTTAACTATTTATCTTGAATTTTATTATTTATCAACAATACATTTAATATTGCCCGTGCGAGGCTACAATTATTTCGCCCTTATATAGTAAATCTCTGTCTACCTAAAAGTTGTAACTTATCTATTTGGAAAAAGAAAATATTTTTGAACTTAAATATTTTCTTAGACTTCCTATTTTAAAATTTTTAAGCTTGTTTTCATGGCCCTTCAATTTAAAAAGGCACGAGAACCAAATTGGTGGTTAGATCACTAAGAAATTTCACCAAACAATCAAGGGGAGCTGTTTTGTTGATTCGCGCTACGATCTCCACGGTTAGCGTTATTCTTGATATGATATTATTCAACATTTGGACAAAACTAACAATACCTTAACCAAATTAAATGTACAAACAAGGCCGGGCTCTAAAAGCACATTGAAAATGTACATATGACAAGAAGAAATGCTAAAAAATTGTTTCGTTATCGGATTTAAAATTATTTATTTGAATTTCCTTTTGTTTCTCTGTCAAATACTAAAGAAAGGTAAAATGTTTGTAGATACATGTTGATTTCTTAATTCTCATAATTTTTATATGATTTTAATCTTTTAGCCAAACCAAGCCTTATTACCCAAAATTATTCATGACCATTCTCTTTAAAATCCTATATATACATTCATGGTCTAAAAATATGAATGCTTGAATAATGAAATTATTGCCAGTCATTTAGGAAAATAATGGTTGATCCAGAAATTTTGGCTGCTTGGACTAATATTAATACATTAGCAACCAAATCTATCGATGTATAAAAGGTGTCCGCAAGGATACTTCAAAAAGTATATCTAAAATTCATACAGGAGTGCCAAACTACCATTTGGAAGTGCTAATAGCTATGCTAAACAATTATATATCTAATATTATTAAGCCAATGCGAAATTCAACCGCTTTGAAGTTGTGCCACATTTTCTAAATGCCTATTTTAACTCTGCATTCTTTGTTTTTATTAAAAAAATGCTAGTTTGCCTATGCAATTTTTGTTTCTTTAAACAAACAAGCTTGCAATGAGATTAAAACCTTAGTTCAATATTATAAAAGTTCAACAATGATTTTAGAAAGTCACTTACCATTTTTATTAAATATTTTATTTAAATTAAACTTATATCAGTTGCACCCACATTGTGTTTGCATGATAAACTAATATATATATACACACATATTTAGTTGAAAAAGAGTATAATGCTTTAATATGAAAAACTGAATTATGGAATCCAGTGGTAGAGAGAGAAAATGGTAGACTACGTTTCTTGTGATGGCATATTTGGATATAGATTAAGTATGTGTATTATGACTAGTGGGTGTTTTTTCTTGGGATGGGCTAGAGCTCAGCTTTGCACTCCCTTGTTTTCGCCCGTGAGTGTATAGATATATATTATTATATAGAGGGAGGGATCTCAACCGCAATGAAGCCATGTCAAATTATCCGTATCTAATTTTTCTCTGAAATTATATTTTTCTCCATTAAAACTTATAACAAAATTCGAATGTTGCAATGAAACAACCCACATGTACTCATAACCATTGAGTCATTTATCATTTTTGTTAAATTATTTTGTTCAAATTAATTATATTAATGTGAATTGCACCATCGCGTGTGTATTATAGTGTATGTATATATAAATGAAGCAAAGGTATCACCTTCGAAATGAGAAATTTCTACTGGTAAAACTCAACATCAACCTGAAGGGTTCCATGAACAATATGGCAATTTCCTGTTGATTGAACTCAATATCAACCTGACCAATTTTTTCATCGAAGTATGGCACAATCATCAGCAAAATGAATTAACATGGTTCATTTCATCTTATAATACAAACATTGACAAAACAAAATAAATGAATTAAAAGAAAATCTCACAAATAAGTAGAGGGATTGAGTCGAAATAAGAACATGAAAAGGGCAGGAAAAATATACTACATGTCAACTGACCATTACCTGGTTGCAAGAAAACAGTATTTACATAAGATAAAAACTCCACCACCGGATAGGCACCACGTACGTGTAGATGGGCATGCTTGGCAATTGCATGAGTATTGGTGAGTGGGAGCTAGAGCTGAGAAGGCCATTGGGTATAGCAGCAAAGCTGTAGGGGCGTGCACTGAATAGAGGCATGGGGCCATTGGCAAATGCTACGCACGAGCGTAGGTACGTGTTCATGGTGATGCAGAGACAAGGGCATGGCGATACAGAGATGGGGAACAGGTGTGCGCATGATGATGCAGAGATATGGGAATGGGTGTGCACATGGTGATGCAGAGATGGGGGCATGGCGAGGCTGAGACAGCGGGCGGGCATTGAGAAGGGCCTTGGGAGCTTTAGATCGATCTACATACGGGCATGTGCACGGTGAAGTTAAATGCCGCACATTGGCATTGTGCAGGTGCAGTGCTATATATGCACAGGCATAAGCATGACAAGGCTGAAGTGTGCAGCTAAACGGGGCCCTCAGAGTCCTTGGACCATGATGCGCATGGGCGTGTGCACGAAGTAGTTGCAATGTGGACCAGCGTAGGGAACGGCCGGAAGGAAGCACCCTGTGACACAAGGCTACGCCAGGCTCTAAAGCACAATAGAAACATGAATTCAGCAGTACCAAAATATTTAGGGCCTGTTTGGTTGCGTAAATTACTTAATTTTAGAATTAGTTAATTTTCGATTGAAGAATTGTGAATTTGCTCATTTATGAATAATTCAATTCTAATTCAAGTAGTGTTTGAAAAACTTAAACGAGAAATTCCGATTGTTAGAATAAAAACATATTCTCTATTGTTCTATGTTATTTAAAATTTTGTCTAGATGCATCAACATCACAGGTAGAAACTAAATCTTCTCAAAAAATAGAGTTGGGATGAATTATCTAATTCTAGAATTAGGCAATTTCAAGTTTTACTTGAAATGACTTAATTTGAGTATTTGTGAATCAACTTGAATTATCATATTTACAATTGTTCAATTTACACAACCAAACACTAATAAATGAAAATTTTGTAAATTACTTAATTGTAAATTATCTAATTCGCAATTTGAAGGACAACCAAACGGGCCCTTATTGAATCCAGAAAAAAATTACAGTGGCGGAGGCTGCTTAATCATCACAGCACCACAAGGGGAAAAAGCTGCAGCAAAGAACTCTATTATGGACAGTAGCACATAATGGAGTTAGCAAATTCAGCACCACAATTGAAACCAAATCTTTGTTAATTACTACAAATGGTAAATAATATACATTCGAAGCAATAATCTATACAAATAATATACATGTTTGGTAAATATTAAAGCCCACTTATTTTTCTCTATTAACATTTTAATGAATTAATACAACAATAAGATTTTTCCAAAAATACATATAACTAAAAGTCATGGAACAAAGTTATCAGAGACAAATATTGCAATATTTATAATATTAAGGAATTTTATAATTTTTTATTAAAAAAAAGAAAAGAAAAGAAAAAAAAAAGAGAGTAAGGAATCTCGTCTCGTCTTAAAATTTTTGGAACTCATGGATGGTCCTGATCGTAAAAGCACTTTTAAACACAATATTGAGTTAGAACTTTGAAGTGGCTTGTGGGATATGGACTGGCTGAAACATTAATGAACCAAAACATTAATGAAACATTAATGAACCAAACATTAATGAAAAATTAATTATAAGTTTTTATTGAGAAGTGAAAAAGGTTTAACACACGCAATCTTAATTTCTAGTTTTTTACTATGTTTTTACAGCTATCATCTTCATTTCCAATGTCCATGGGAAAAGTTAAAATCAAATATAATAGTGCTCCAGAAAAATGAAAGAAAAAAGAAGAAAAACCTACTGAACTAGTATACCCAATTACCTATACAGCTATACTATATAAATATATATATGTCTCTGACATTTTCTAACAAAAAAACATTTTGTGCAAGCACCTACTCAATACAAAATTACAAACTTTGTTGAAAATAAAGATTTTCTGTTTTAAAAATGAAATAAAATTTAATCAATGGAACAAATCCAACTATTATATATGTTCATATTAATGTATTTTTAAAAGTGAGACAAACATAGATTCTTAATTTGAGATGCAAGAGTTCTATTAGTTAAAAAAGTGGATGGTCATATTTCAAAAGCATACAATACAGTTGCCGGTGGATGGTCAACTTATAATATTTCAATGAACTATAAGAGACTTGCAGTACTGTGAGTTTACCAATTTGGATGAACAAGAACCTGAACCAAACGAGGCAACCCCCTCATAGATTAAGATCGACCTTATCTCCCAGTGAAACACTAGTCCACAAAAACCGAAACTGAAAATGATTAAAAAGAAAATCAAGATTACCTATTCCAAATAAGCTTAAATAATGAGAAACTAAAATCAAACACAATACATTATATAGTATCCACAACACAACTAATATTGTCCACTCTATAATAACATATTGCAGAAGAAATACATTCATCAAGAAAGAAGTCGTAATAAGGGTAGCTTCTCTGATAATCGCCCTAACTTGTACATCATTGTGAACCTGAGAACAAGCATTTATGCCTTGTAATCCATTTGTCGTGCTTTCAACCAAAAAAAAAAAACAAATTACGAGAAAATGTTGGATATATTTTATTTGTTCAAGCTTGAGCATGTTCTTCATAAACAAGAAAAAGCAATAGTTATTCTTATCATAGGCATCATATTTTAAAAGTATATATAAAATGTTGGAAATATGACTAAAACGTAAACAAAAAGAACTAACTAACAAGAATGACATACTAATCAATTATCCCCTAAACTTCCTTTGCACTCTCTCCGTATTTACTGTTATTGTTGCATAGATCCAATATTGTATCTTGTCCAAAAGCTTGAAATATGCATATCTCCATGTGCTTCGGAGCAGTAATGGACCAATAAATCCCCAAAATCCAATAGCAAAACCAATAATTACATTCACGTAGAACCTGTTGTTAAAAAAGTATCCTCAGCTTTGCCATGATCATTAGGTGGGGGAAACGAAGTTGATTCATCTTCTAGGCACAACGGCATCGGAAGCCCACAAGCATTGAAGGTGTCGAGCTGAGTGCTTTGTGGAATTTTACCCAAAAAATTGTTACTTGACAAGTCTAGGACACTAAGAGAATTCAAATTTCCAAGTCCAATAGGAATCACACCAGAAAGCTGGTTTCTGGACAAATCAAGAACTTCAAGCATCTTCATCTGACCAATATTTTGAATTGCGGGTCTAGTCAAATTGTTTCTTGAAAGGTTCATGGAAATTAATCCCTTAAGACTTGCAAACTCTTGGGGAATTTTTTTGTCCAGTTTATTACTAGAAAGATCAATGCATTTTAGTAGCCCCATAATACTTTTATACCTTGACACTTTTCCTTTCCATTGCTCCAATGCACTAGGCACATAAACGCCGTTTTCCTTATAAACCCCTAATATTCTAATAAAAACGGTCGTTCTCGAACTTTTTGTTTGAAATCAAAGAATGAAGTTTGTTGAAGCATCATGGAATGTTTCCTGATATTTTGTTTTGAGAGAGGTCGTAAACTTGAATATGATTAAAAAGACACATACTAGGGGGTATGATTCCATAAAAATATTCCTTCGAAAAATAAGGACAACTAAATATGTTAGGTCTATCCCTATCCAAGCCGGTAGTTGTCCAGATAACATATTTTCACTGATATCAATAACTTTCAGAGATGAACAGTTCTTCAGTGACGAAGGGATTTCCCCTATTAAACTATTGTTATGCAAGTTCAATAATTCAAGGTGATCTAGGAAGCCAAAAGAGGCTGTAATTTTCCAGGAGAAATTATTGTTTGACAAATCAAAAATTTGCAAATTATTCCCGTCAATTCAACAGTCCGGAACCTCACCTGATAAATGGTTGTCTGAGAGGTCGAGAAAAACTAAAAACTTGGTCACAATTGTGCACAATGAAATAATTGATCCAAAGAACATTTTTTAAAGAGATTTAGCATGGAAAGATTACGAGGAAATAATGGTATTGGACCCTTAAAACAATTTGAACCCAAGTCAATTTGATCAAGTTTAACAAATTTAAGTGATAAATCAGGTAGCATGCCATGGATCTGGTTGTTTGAGATATTTAGGTAATCTAATCTAGGTGAGAGATCCCAAAACCAATGTGGAATTGTATCCAAAATTCTAGCATTAGCGATATCAAGGGAGAAGAAATTACTTTGAGATCGAAGCCATTTTGGGAAACGAGGTCCCAACTTGCAGTTTACAAGTATGATATGATCCAAGTGAAAATGAGGAGTCCAATATAAGCTTAACTCCAAAGTCAACAAGTTAAAAGACAAGTCTGATCTCTTCAAGTTGGAAAGTTCCCCAATGCTTTCGGGTAGTCTCCCTTGTATCTTATTGTTTGTAAGATACAAGCATCTCAACAGAGGAAATGATGTTAGGTCAGGCAATGACCCATTCAATTCATTCTCGGAGACGTCGAGAAATTCAAGAGGACAACTTTGACCAAAACATTTTGGGAAAGACCCATTCAATTTATTATAACTAACCATCAATTGCTTTAGAGATGAAAAGCTTGTAAAATCAGATAATGAGCCACTGACTTTGTTTCCTGTTAAATCCAAAATCTCCAATGAATTATTTGATGCGAACAACGTTTGGAAAGGCTTAGGAAGTTGTCCAGTTAAATGCGGCGCATTGGCTTTGTGCGGGTGCAGTGCTATGCACGGGCATAAGCATGACAAAGCCGAAGTGTGTGTAGTTGAACGGGGCCCTCAATGTCCTTGGACCATGATGCGCAAGGGCATGTGCACGGAGTAGTTGGAGTGTGGACCCGCGTATGGAATGGCCCGAATGAAGCACCCTATGATACAAGGCCAGGCTCTAAAGCACAATAGAAACATGAATTCAGTAGTACCAAAATATTTGTCGAATCCAGAAAAAAATTACAGTGGCGGTGACTGCTTAATCTTCACAGCACCACAAGGGGAAAAAGCCGTAGCAGAGAACTCTGTTACGGACAGTAGCACATAAGGGAGTTAGCAAATTCAGCACCACAATTGAAACCAAATCTTTGTTAAATACTACAAATGGTAAATATTATACATTTAAAGCAATAATCTATACAAATAATATACATGTTTGGTAAATATTAAAGCCCACTTATTTTTCTCTATTAACATTTTAATGAATTAATACAACAATAAGATTTTTCCAAAAATACATATAATTAAAAGTCATGGAACAAAGTTGGTTCTCCAAAATACATAGTAATTAAGATAAACAATAAACCTGCAAAAAAATTATTTCTTATTTATTTAAGTCAACTTTAATTCCATCATAAAACTAGAATCCATTTCAACAGTGAAAATTGCTTATCAGTTCAGGAACATCGGATAGAACATATGTGTTTGTTTGATGTGCATATCAACTGTCTATTTAGCTAAAGTTCCGTTTAAAGAAAAATATAGGATGAATAGTTAAGAAAACTTGGTGGTGTGCAAGAGTTCAGATTCTGCTGGTTTACGGTACATTTCTGAAGAGAAAATTTTACAATTTAGTTGCATACAATTAGGGAAACAAGATTGGGAACCCATGTATATAGGGATCAAAATAAATGAAACACAAGTAAATCCTATATATAACCATAAGGATTCAGATGAAATACATGAAAAGGTAAGAAAAGCTAGTCGGACCTGTTTGGTTTAACCACAACCAATCTAATGATATCCACTGTTAGTGCTATCCTTGATATTATCATCAACAAATCAGGTGAACAAACAGAAACTTAAACCAAATTAACACTTTCAACTCGGCAATATTTATTACTATAGAGGCATAACACTTAAGCAAAACGGAACTCTGGCATAGACAACATTGGCAACCATGTATTGTAGCAGCAAAGCTAGCACCAGAAGTGAACCAATACATATATAATAAAGATTAATATACCAATGTAGGAACAAGTAGCTGGGTGATACAAAAGAGTAAATGCCAATGGATAAACAATAAACTTATATATACTGGGTGATAAAAAAGAGGAAAAACCGAAAGGATCCAAAGACAATTGACGTAATGATCTTAAAAACATAAGCCACATTAGAGGATGAACCATCACCATAAGATCCTTGAACGAATATGGGAAATCTTATATATGCCATTCCAAGCCGCTTCCTTCGGTGTATATTCCTTTTGTAAAGAGAAAATTGCATTGTTTCCACTGTGGGCATGGTCAATTTAGAATCCACTCATGATAAAACAAGTAACTTTGAGTAACGCTTGCTAATTGCATAAAACACAACTTCTTTAATGGCTAAAGCTTCAAAAACAAATCAATTTAGTATCCTTCAAATTTTAGTGCTCGTTGGGTTCGAGTTTTTGTACATTCCTAGAATCCAAAATGGTATAAAATGCAAAGTTTGAGCTTCATCAACTTAACAATTCAATGAACAATAAGAGACTTGCAATGTGAGTTTACCAATTTAGGATTCTAAGAATGAAGAAAAACCTGAACCAGACGAGGCAACCCCCTCATAGATTAAGATCAACCTATCTCCAGCGAAACACTAGTCCACAAAAACCGAAATTGAAAATGATTAAAAACAATCTAGACTACCTATTCCAAATAAGCTCACGTGAGAATCTAAAATCAAACACAATACATTATATAGTATCCACAACACAACAAATATTGTCCACTCTACAGTAACATACTGCAGAGGTAATACATTCATCAAGAAAGAAAGAAGTTGTAAAAAGGGTAACTTCTCTAATAATCATCCCAACTTGTACATCATTGTGAACCTGAGAACAAGCATTTGCGCCTTGGAATCCATTTGTCCTGCTTTCAACCCGAAAAAAAACACAAATTAGGAGAAAATTGTTGATATATTTTATCTGTTCAAGCTTGAGCATGTTCTTCATAAACAGGAAAAAGCGGTAGTTATTCTTATCATAGGCATCATATTTTAAGAGTATATATAAATTACAAGAGTATATGTACTACTGTAAAAATAGCTAAAGCATAAAAACTCAAGGATGGAGAAGCATTATTTTGAACTACTAATTAAATTCAAAAGACTAAATAAATGGTGCCATAATTAGATTTATATGCTCCCTCTATCTAATTTAGAGTTACATTTTTCTTTTTTGGGACTTCTCAAATAAGAAGTAACCTTTCCTTTTGAGACATAATCAATGGACAAAGAATTTCATAATAATAAAAATATAGTTTTTTCCTTACAATTGATTATGTTGAAATTAGTGTTTTCTTAAATCGGATAGAGGAGTACTTTATTAGTATGACAATTTAGTTGCAAAAGTAAGGTGGAAATATGACTAAAACGTAAATGAAAAGAACTAACTAATAAGAATAACATACTAACCAATTATCTCCTAAACTTCCTCTGTACTCTCGCCGTATTTACTGTTATTGTCGCATAGATCCAATCTTGAATCTTGTCCAAAAGCTTGAAATATGCGTATCTCCATTTGCTTCGGAGCATTAATGGACCAATGAATCCCCAAAATCCAATAGCAAAACCAAGAACTACACTCACATAGAACCCTGTTGTTACAAATGTATCCTCAGCTTTGCAATGATCATTAGGTGGGGGAAACGAAGTTGATTCATCTTCTGGGCACAGAGGCAGCGGAAGCCCACAAAGTTTTTCATTTCCAGCATACACAGAGGCATTGAAGCTGTCAAGTTGAGTGCTTCGTGGAATTTTACCCGAAAACTTGTTAATTGACAAGTCCAGGACACTAAGAAAATTCAAACTTCTAAGACCGATAGGAATCGCACCAGAAAGCTGGTTTCTGGACAAATCAAGAATTTCTAGCTTATTCATCTGACTAATCTTTTGTATTGCAGGTCCAGTCAAATTGTTTCTTGAAAGGTTAAGGGAAATTAATTCTTCAAGACTTGCGAGTTCTTGGGGAATTTGTCCGACTAGTTTATTACTAGAAAGATCAATACATTTTAGTAGTCCTAGAATACTTTTGTACTCTGACACTTTTCCTTTCCATTGCACCAATGCACTAGGCACATAATCAATGCTGAAATTGTGAGAAGAATCCAAGTTCATACTCGAACTTTCTGTTTGAATCAAAGAATGAAGTTTATTGAAGCATCGTGGAATGTTTCCTGATATTTTATTCTGAGAGAGGTCAAAGACTTGAATATGATTAAGAAGACACGTGCTAGGGGGTATACTTCCATGGAAATCATTCCTTCGAAAACTAAGGACAGCTAAAAGTGTTAGGTTTGTCCCTATCCATGTCGGTAGTTGTCCTGATAACTTATTTTCACTCATATCAATAATTTTTAGAGATGAACAGTTCTTCAAAGATGAAGGGAGTTCCCCTATTAATCTATTGTTACGCAAGTTCAAAAATTTAAGATTATCTAGGAAGCCAAAAGAGACTGGAATTTTCCAGGAGAAATTATTGTTTGCCAAATCAAGAACTTTCATGTTATTCGCGTCAATCCAACAATCAGGAACCTCACCTGATAAAAGGTTATCTGAGAGGTCAAGCTTAACTAAGAAATTGGTCGCAATTTCGCACAATGAAGTAATTAATCCGGAGAACATATTTTTAGAGAGATTCAGCAAGGACACATTACGAGGAAATAAAGGTATTTGACCCTTAAATCGATTAGAACTCAAATCTATTTGAACAAGTTTAACAAACTTGAGTGATAAATCTGGTAGGATGCCATGGATCTGGTTGTTCGAGATATTTAGGTAGCGTAAATTAGGTGAAAGATCCCAAAACCAATGTGGAATTGTATCCGAAATTCCAGCACTAGAGATATCAAGGGATGAGAAATTGCTTTGAGATCGAAGCCATTCTGGGAAATGAGGTCCCAACGTGCAGTTTACAAGTACAATAAAATCCAACTGAAAACGAGGAGTCCAATCAGAGCTGAACTCAAAAGTCAACAAGTTAAAAGACAAGTCTAAAACCTTTAAGTTGGAAAGTTCCCCAATGCTTTCGGGCAGTCTCCCTTGTATCTTATTGTTTGTAAGATACAAGTGTCTCAACAGAGGAAATGATGTTAGCTCAGGCAATGACCCATTCAATTCATTATCGGACAAGTAGAGATATTCTAGAGGAGAGCTTTGGCCAAAATGTTTTGGGAAAGATCCATTCAATTTATTACTATCAACCAGCAATTGCCTCAAAGATGAAAAGCTTGTAAAATCAGGTAATGAGCCACTGAATTTGTTCCGACTTAATTTCAAAATCTCCAACGAATTCTTTGATGCAAACAACGTTTGGAAAAGCTCAGGAAGTTGTCCAGTTAAATTGTTTGAAGTTAGGACCAATGACCGGATACGACTTAAGTTTTTGAAAGATTTTGGAATCTCACCTTCAAAGGCACAGTGAAAAAGACTGAGACTTTCGAGGGACATCATATTTCCAAAAGCATCAGGAATAGAACCTCCTAAAGGATTAAAAGACATGTCAACATCAACAAGGCTCCTACTGAAATTGAATAACCAATTGTAACTCGAAGAATTAGTGAAACTATTACCTAAAAGATCAATTATAGAAAGAGGAATAGAAGAAAAGTTTGTCAAGTGAAGTGAGGGAGAAATGATTCCTGGGAGATTGCATGACTGAAGGTGCAAACTTGATAGGAAAGAGAGCCTATCAATGGATTGTAGCAAGTCGACCTTCTGAAGGTCAATATAACTGAGATCAAGGTGCTGTAACAAACGAAGATCAGAAAGCCATTCTAGGTTTTCCACAGTCAGGTCGTTATTAGACCCCAAGTCAAGAGAGCGCAAGTTAGTAAGGTTCCCAAGCTGATGAGGAACTCTACCAACAAATAAATTGTATGATAGATTCAAGTGTTGTAATTTGCTGAGGGAACCAATGAATTCCGGGATTGGGCTCGGGTAGAAAGAATTATAACTGAGGTCCAAATACTTCAATTGATTCAATTCAAGTAAAGAGGGACTAACCTTTCCACTGAAAGAAAATGAATTACCAGTGGTAAAATCAAACCAACCATGAAGATCGAGAAGGATTACATGAGCAGTAGTATTGCTACAGCGGATTCCTCTCCACTTGCAGCAGTCTTCTTCTTGGCTCCCCCAAGAAGAGAGAAATCCGAATTCGTCTTCCACAATTTCTTTTTTAAAATCGAGGAGGGCTTGTCTCTCATTGTCCTTGCACCTGATCAACTTCACAGCTGTATTATTTCCAGCACCTCCTGAACTGAAAAGTAAACAAGTGAAGGCTACGAACAACATTGATTTTGTTATTATTTTGGAAACCATAATTATCAAAGCAAAAGGCAAACTATTTTTTTGTTGTTGATGTTTTGAGTTATTTTTAATCACTGTGTAATAGCCCTTTTTATAGCTAAAAATTCCGTTAATTCTTATCTTAATTATATCTTAATTAATTAACTGATAGAATAGATTTTCTGATTTTTTAATTGGTTTAGAAATTAACAAGTCAAGGTCCGGCAAAAGTCTTTTATTTTTTTTTTGGTATCTGTGAGATGTTCTCGCATCACATTAAATTGCAAAAATTTTAATAGTTATAAATTGAGCATTAATTAATTTAGGTGTAACTTCTTATCTTAAAGAAAAAAATTAGGTGTAACTTTTAGTTGGTTTAAAAATTCAAATCTAAACACTTATTTTTCTTCTTAAAAATAAAAAGTATGCTTAACGCCTAAGCTTGAAATCTTAATTTTTAAAGAGGTAAAATATATATTTACATAAGATAATTTTACAAAAGCTTATAAAAAAATTACACCACAAAACATCTGAAGATTGAATCAATGACAACTATTCTCGGTCTTGAATTTTTTATATATATATAATTTTCTATTCACAATGGTTATAAATATTGATTAGTAAATTTAAAAAATAAAAATTTTATATAAATATTCAATTTTTTGCATTAAAAGTCGTAACACTTTAACTTTATTTATTTTTATCGGTGAAAATTAATTGAAAGACCCATTAATATGATTTTACATACCAAAGAAAATTCTAAGCAAGTTATACCTTTATGGCCATCACCACATGTTTAGCACATAAAATCAGCAGATGGCAATAATAACTTCATATTGTTATGTTAATTATGTCCAAACTTGTAGATTAAATTTATTTATTTATTTTGAAATTTACTGTGGAAATTAAAATAATGGAAATGGAAAATCATCAAATGAAATAATTACTTCGAATTGGAATAAATTTAGAGTTCTTCATTTTTTTTTCTTTCAATCCTGTTTGATAATAACATAGAAAATGATACTAAAAAAAAGGTAATTTGTGTGAGAAGTTAGAAAATAAGTTTAGCCATATAGTGACATGCTCTCTATCTCATGCTTATTTTTATAAATAGATATCTTATATTATTCTATATCTTTTGAAGATATTTTTTCTTCCTTGCCCCGAAATAATTTTTTTTCATTGAAAAAATCAGAAGTAAGAGATAATCTCACCAAATGGCTCAACTTATTTTTCAACTTCTCACATAAATTAATTAATTTTCTTACTATTTTCCATATTCCTATTAAACGGGGCCTATATGTTTATATATAAGAGCCCTTTTGACCATTTGACCATTTCCATATACTATATATTTGATACAAAGATAAAATTCTAAATGGAAATATTACATCCACATTCAAGAATACCAACTTCTAATGTAAATATACAAATGATTCTTAACAATTTCATCAAAACAATTTATGTGATTTTGTATTCTGGAGGAAAATTCTCAGCAGGATACACATTTATAGCTACCGCCATGTGTTTTCAATGGGGAGGGAGAAGTTAATGGTAAAGGGGCAAAAAAAATTCTATATAGTATGCAACTCTCTTACAAAATGTCAATTTTAAAATGCTAAAGTACTCAAATATTGAGCGAGTAATGCTACATTTACCAGTTTTATAAACTGGTTACTCAAACTAAATATATTGGTGGGTTATAAATTTTCAAAAAGCATAACTCATTGATACATTGGATATAATTTTCCAATAAACAGCCGGAAAGAAAATTTGTTATTGTAAGGTAGGTAGCAACATGTTTCCACCTAATAAAAAACATGTACTTTTAGCCCTTCAATGATTGACTTTACCTTTAAGCAAGTCTTCCTTCCGACTTTATCCAAAAAAAAAAAAAACCCCACTTTTAAATGGAAGACATAATTGACTAGCTCTGATTTTGTTATATCCGTTCAAAAAAATAGCATTTTAGTCAAAGCATATATATGTGTGTATAGTTGTGTGTGGATACAAAGAAATCCTGCAGTGCAAAAAGTGAATCCAAACGGGGTGAACAAGGGCATGCAACAATTACCAGTTCCAGCTAAACAAAGGCATAATCACAAATCAATACTGAATATGAAACAATTGGTTTTATTTTGTTTCCATTAAATAACTTATCAAAATGATTAATGTTTGTCTGTAAACAACTTGTTGTTGTACATGGATGGGTTGACGTGTGTGCATATGTGGCTCCAATACGTGCTGGCAGGCTGTTTATCTCACACCGCCTAGGTGTGGTCACTACTACTTTTAAAGAGATCTTTGTAGGATAAACGACGTGTGTGCGCTTGTGCTTAAAATAGAAAAATATTTTATTGGATTAGACCAAGATACATGTGCACTTGTGTCAGCTTTTTTAACCAAAATTCTTTGGAAAGATCAACCTTGCTTCCTTCATGTTGTCCACACTTGTCATTAATGGGGGAAGACTAATTAAAATACTAATTGGTCATCTTTTCCACACCAAGGAAAATTCCAAGCAAGTTACAACTTCTTGGCCACCACCGCATATCAGCATATCATATAATTACTTACAATTGTTATGTTAATTATGTCCTTAATTAATTAACTAGTAGGTTTTATTTATTGATTTTATTTAGAAATTTGATGTGCAAAATATGGGGCTTTTAGGATCTGGTTCCAGAAATTTTATCAATAATTGATTTTACCTTTATGCAAGTCTCCCTTGCAACTTGATGCAATGGAAATGGAAATGAAAATAATTTTATTATTTTTTATATTGTAATTTTTTGTTTTTATTTATTAAGAGAAATATTTTCCATATTTTTAGTTTTTTGAATTTTGATTTTGAATGTTAATTGAATTAATTATAAAAGATTTGATTTTGAATTTGAAATCAAATCTTAGTTAATTAAGGCAGGTATATAATTTTAGCATTATAATTAATTGGTTATTCTACATTGTATTAGGCAACAATTGGATGAATATTTTTTTTTTCCAAATATTTCTTTAACCACTTTTCATCGTGTATTCACCGTTTGTTATACTTTGTAACCACTTTTCGTCATGTATTCACCATTTATTTCTTTAAATTTTTTCTTTTAATTTTTTAAAATCTTAAGAAAATACTTAAAGTAATCATATATTCCGATCTATTTAAGAGGAATAACTTTGAAAGAACACTCAGTTCCTAGAATGAAACATTCATATTTTAAAACCCGAACCAAATATCATAATCTTTTTAGAATGGAATATACTATTTCGAGAATAAAAATTCGAACGAAACGAGCTCTTAAAGAAAAATTAAGGTAGAGTTGAGAGAGATATTGAATAGAGAAAAACCTAAAGTTGTACCAATGAAGAAGAGATGAGTAGAACAAAAGAAGTACCGTCCTCACACTAAACAAGATTAGGAATGATGTAATTATCATCTCCAAGATTAGGAATGATGTAATTATCACCTACAAAAGAATTAAAGTTTTAACAATATCTTCCAACAATCAAGAATTAATTAAATGGGTACATGTCATAATTCTCTTTAATTTATAGTCTACAACTATATATTTCCAGGACCACTCTAATTTATGCAAATTAATTTTGGTGGGGCTCTCTAGATTACAACTGATTTATGAAAAATGCCTGCCCATGTGAAATGGGTACTTCAAGAATTATTAGATTACATATTTGGGATTTATTGGCAAAGTCGATCATTAATGTGACTTGTGAAAATTTATATTGGAAATTAAAATTATTCATCAAATGGTACAATTGTATTATGATTATTTGTCCCTATATATTGGTCTAGGGTCTAGATTGAGACTTGTGGAAATTTATTTTGGAAATTAAAATTTCTTCATTGTTTTGTATCTAAATGAGGTGAAATTAATAATCACTGTATAAATATACATACGAAAAAAATTGCTGCTTTTTTAAGAGGTACGAATTTGATTAAAACCATACAAAATATGTCATACTTAACGTGGTCTAAATATTTGAATTTCATTTAAAGCCAACAAAGTAATAGAACAACTCACCAAACTACTTTTCAAATTTTTCCACCCCATCAAAATTAGTTTTTTTTTTTGTTTTAATAATATTCTAATTTTGAAATCAAATATACCATTACATGATACAATTTTATTGCGCAATTAAAATTGGGGCTTGCTTTATATAATAATGTGTATATATAAATATCTTTTTTTTTATTATTCTTAGAAAGGCCTTTCTTTATTAATACGGTCCCAGTTCACAATAGTTGTGATGTTAATTATGTCTTAACTAGTTAAGTTGTAAATTAAATTTATTGATTTTTTGATTTGTTTAGAAATTAATAGGTCAAGGTCAACAAGAGTCTTTTTTTATTTTTTATTTTTGATAATCTACTAGCTTTCCGCCCACCAATTTAGACGACAAAATATTTAACCTAAATTAGCCATCAGTCAATAAAGAGCTAGCTTTCTGTCCACCTACCTATTGGCCCAAATTTAGACTAGTGGAAATTTCTTTTGGAAATTAAAATATCTTCAAATTAAATGGGTTTTTTTTTTGTATATTTGTTTTGTAACCAAATTAGGTGAAATAAACAATTTTTGTATAAATACACATGAAAAAAATTACTAACTTTTTTGGAGATAGAAATATATTTTGCATCACGAAAAATATTTCTTACCTACCGTGGTCAGGAGAATTGGATTTCATGAAAAACCAAAAAATTAAAATAACATACATCTCACTAAATCATTTTTCACATTATCCGACCCCATTAAAAGTAGTATTAAAAGTGTTGAACCTTTGAGAGAATCGATGACTTATAGAGGAGGTTGGCCTCGTAAAGATATACGGGTTACTCCTCCCATGTGTAATGGAGCTTGGAGCTCGGTTTGCCTTATATTGATAATAAATTTACAAGTACATAAACTCTCAAAAGTCTCTCTTGTTGCTCTCTTTCCCTACTGTTACAGTAAATTGGAGGAGTTGAGCTATTGTAAGTTCAGTCTCTTACAAAGAGGAGCTCGGTTACAAATCACCTAGAACTGCTCATCCCTCACTACTCTTGTTTTTTAAGTATATTCCTTTTTTTGCTATCCTTAATTAGGAACTCTCTTTCCTTTTTTTTTGGTTGGTTGCGGAAGTAAATGCCCCCCCCCCTTGTATATATATCATTGGAGGAAACTGTGAGAATCCGCAAATGCGACCCCCCCGGGTCTCGTCCCCGTTGGTGGTGGGGGTCATGGGACGTCGGAACTGATTCCGTCGTTCCATTTGCTGGAGCGTTTTCGTTGATTCATATCAAGTGTCCCTACGTTCTATTTCTAGATGCAAGGGGGGTTCATTCAGAGTCGCCAGTACGTTTTTACGAGAAAACGGACAAAAAAAGGTCGTGTAAGAGGAAATGCTATAGACAAGCCTTTTTTTACACGTTTGTCTGCGAAACCGGGATTCTTATAGGGTTCGGAAACTATATTACAGTTTGGGAAGGTGTTAAGCACCCATTCCGCCCTTTCGGTCTCTAGTGGTCTTATAAGTTTATTCTATGTTGAAAAACTTGGATGCTTTTACCGACAGTCTACTACTTTCTAAATAAATAAAAAAAACCTAATTTGGGAAAACGGGGAAAGGGATGAAAACCTTTGTGTTCCGAGATCCGATGTTTTTATATTTAAAAGATGTAATGACAAATGACAAAAACCTTTTATTTTTGAAAGAGTATTCCGTATTATTTCCTCAGATAATGACGGTTTTCTCGAGTTGTGATTATTTTGAAAAAGGTTCGGATCTTTATGTCGGGACTAATTCAATATGGAATTTGAACTCTTTGAGGAGAGTTTATCAGACACGTCGCAGTCTATGAAAAAGACAAGATATGTGGATTTTAATTCCTAGATAAGTCTTTATCGGTCCGGGGTTTGAAAACAAGGTTTATCCAGACGATAATGTACTTACTCTTCTGGTTTTGAAAGTAGTTTTATCAGGGTCTTTTGTTTTGAAAACGGTAGACTATTGGTAACTTGACAATAAGTTTATTCAAATAAAACGTGGACAGAATAACAGAAGTAAAACAAGTACACAGATATCTAATCTTAAATACTAGAAGGGACTTTCTTTACCTTCCCGACGAGAATAATAATAAGAAAGAAAATATAATACGGCAGAGGGATCTCTGGCGATAGTAATCTTCTCTTTCTTCAGATATTTCCGAGAAATCGATTCCAGAAACGGAACACGTCGAGTGTTGAAATAGATTCGAGAATTCTTCAGAAATAAGATAATAGTAAAAAAATGCTTGATAAAAATCAGATCTAAAGCACCAAATTCTCGGATTCTAATTGCCGCCTTTGAACCCTTGGGGGTGTTGGCTTATTTATACTGCTCGGGAGAGATTGTCGCGCGACATTTCCTTAAAAAAGGAGAATGTCGCGCGACATTGTGATATGTCGCGCGACATACGGGAATGTCGCGCGACAAACGGCTGAAGTGATGGTTCTGACAGATTGATGTGTCAGAAAGTGGTTGGTCTGGTGCAGAGGGGGAATGTCGTGCGACATAGTGGAATTGTCGCGCGACATATCAGGGATTGTCGCGCGACAATGTGATATGTCGTGCGACAATCTCTCTAAAGAACAAGTTTGTCGGGCGACAAACCCTCCTAGTGTAGTACCGGGTCCTCGGGTGGGTCCCGGACCCAAAATAGTAGTTCTCGGAGGTCGTTAGGGTTCTTGCGGGGGTCACGGATCGGGGTGTCTACAGACCCTCTCGACTCAAGCTCCTTGCTTGCAAGGAATTGAGGCGACTGGAAGAGACCTTGATCCATGGCTCCCGCAGGAACTCTAAGAAAGTGTATGCGTATAGAAGTACTTGTGAGTGCCTCCGGAGAGGGCTTGGCGATTGGTTTGCCTCCGCAGAGGGCTTGTGTTACCTCATTGCCTCTTTCGAGGACTTTCATTTGTTCCACTTTGCGCCTCAGATGGGAGGACTACCGTATGCCTCTCTGGGAGGGCTTCGCCTCAGGTGGGAGGACTACCGTTCGTGCCTCTCTGGGAGGGCTTCGCCTCAGGTGGGAGGACTAACGTTCGTGCCTCTCTGGGAGGGCTTCGCCTCAGGTGGGAGGACTACCGTTCGTGCCTCTCTGGGAGGGCTTCGCCTCAGGTGGGAGGACTACCGTTCGTGCCTCTCTGGGAGGGCTTCGCCTCAGGTGGGAGGACTACCGTTCGTGCCTCTCTGGGAGGGCTTTTTAGATCTTCTCGCCTCATGTGGGAGGACTACCATTGTGCCTCTCTGGGAGGGCTTCGCCTCAGGTGGGAGGACTACCGTTCGTGCCTCTCTGGGAGGGCTTCGCCTCAGGTGGGAGGACTACCGTTCGTGCCTCTCTGGGAGGGCTTCGCCTTCAGGTGGGAGGACTACCATTGCTACACCGTGCCTTTCTGGGAGGGCTTTTAATCTGTAAGAAGAAAGACAATTGCCTCTGGGAGGGCTTCTTGTGAGTACTTTTTGCCTCTGGCGAGGGCTTGTGTTTGTGTTTTGCCTCCGAAGAGGGCTTGTGTTGTGATAAAACATACTTATTGTCTCTCTTAGACCGCTAGAGTGAGAGAGAGAAATCCTCGTGAGGGTGGTAAGAGCTCCTCAAGGTCTAATCTTATTCGGATATCCGTTTTCTTGCGCCTTTCTCGAACTTTACTCTCATGTTTTCCTCGAGCGAGGATACCTCTTTTGGAAGGCAGTTTTCGATTTTCTCTTGTTTCTCGCAGTGCGATGATTCGAGATTTTTTCCAAACCATCTCTCCTTTATCATGCTGAAAAGAAAATTTGTTTGAAAGTTCAACCTCTGATCTCTGTTCTTTTCTTAATTTTCTCTTTTGGTGGGCCCACATCGTATTCTGTTTTTTCGATGCCCTTATTTCTTCCTCTTTTGGGAAAGACTTTTCCTGGCCTTCTCTGTTTTTGACCAGGAGTCTTTTTGTCCCTTTGTCGTGATCAGGAGCCTTACTCACCCAAAACGAAGCCCTGAGCCGGTTTTGGCCTAGCTGTCACTTTTGGTGTGGCTCTCCCTGTCACTCTGCATTTCTGTTTCTCTCGCTCGCTCTGGGCGCTCATACGGGTTCTTTCTCTTTTCTACTTTTTCAATTTTTTCTATTCCCGTTTTATCGTGGCATTCTGCCTCTTCTCATTGCTGGTCTTGGTCCTTTCTGTGAGATCAGAGACTACTTTAATCATGGCATTCTTTTCTCGCGTTTTCCGGAGAGATGATTTGGAAGTTTTATCCTTTAAATTTCATCCTGAGTGTGCGGTTTTTAGCAATTTTCGAAAACTGCTTCTCTGAAGTACCCCTGCAGGAGATAAAAAAAATGAGAAAAAAAGTCAAAAATTCAGGGGATGGGGGGATTGTCGCGCGACACTTCGGTACAGGGGTCTTTGTCGCGCGACAATGTGACCATTTGTCGCGCAACAAACTGACCCATTATATAAACCCCTTGCTGAGCTCATTCCACCTCATTCTCTCCTTTCTCTTTCTCTCTCTAGCTCTCTCTTTCTCTCTTTTCTTCTCTCCCAAGCGCGGAAGCTCTGCCGTGTTTTTGACTTTTCCGACCTTTTCACATATATTCTACCTATATCGATGGACCCTGCTCATCTCGACCGATTGGAGGGTGACCAGGAGGAGGTCACCTTCACTGACGCTCAGGGCGTTCTTCGCTGCAGCCCTCATCACGACGACTGGGCGGACTTGGATTGGTATGATGAGGATGGGATAGACCGCGGTCGGGCGGTGGTCTATCGGGATGCTATCCGAGCTGCTCCGGTCCCGGACGTCCCGTGGCTTTTGATGGAGCCCGTTTCTCACGAGATTCGTCGTCGATCTCTGGTATGTCTTCTTTCGTGTATTTATCGGTTCTGCTTCTTGTCGTTTCCTGTATTCGTTTTAGATAATGTTAGTATGCATGTCTGACTAGGAATAACGCCCGATTTTTAGCGAACACATACTTTTACCTGTGATACCTCTTAGTTTAGAAAATTACATAATGTACCCCCATAACTCTATAACTCTCATAATTACACCAAAGTACCCTCAGGTTTTGAAAATTACATAATTTACCCTTATAACCCCTATAACTCTCATAATTACACCAAAGTACCCTCAGGTTTTGGAAATTACATATTTTACCCTTATAACCCTATAACTCTCATAATTACACCAAAGTACCCTCAGGTTTTTGAAAATTACATATTTTACCCTTATAACCCTATAACTCTCATAATTACACCAAAGTACCCTCAGGTTTTGAAAATTACATAATTTACCCTTATAACCCCTATAACTCTCATAATTACACCAAAGTACCCTCAGGTTTTGGAAATTACATAATTTACCCTTATTACCCCATAACTCTCATAATTACACCAAAGTACCCTCAGGTTTTGAAAATTACATAATTTACCCTTATAACCCCTATAACTCTCATAATTACACCAAAGTACCCTCAGGTTTTAGAAATTACATAATTTATCCTTATAACCCCATAACTCTCATAATTGCACCAAAGTATCCTCAGGTTTTGGAAATTACATAATTTACCCTTATAACCCCTATAACTCTTATAATTACACCAAAGTACCCTCAGGTTTTGGAAATTACATAATTTACCCTTATAACCCCATAACTCTCATAATTACACCAAAGTACCCTTAGGTTTTGGAAATTACATAATTTACCCTTATAACCCCATAACTCTCATAATTATACCAAAGTACCCTCAGGTTTTGGAAATTACATATTTTACCCTTATAGCCCTATAACTCTCATAATTATACCAAAGTACCCTTAGGTTTTGGAAATTACATAATTTACCCTTATAACCCCATAACTCTCATAATTATACCAAAGTACCCTCAGGTTTTAGAAAATTACATAATTTACACCCATAGCCCTATAACTCTCATAATTACACCAAAGTACCCTCAGTTTTTAGAAAATTACACCAAAGTACCCTCAGGTTTTAGAAAATTACATAATTTACCCCTATAGCCTTATAACTCTCATAATTACACCAAAGTACCCTCATAACCCCATACTCGTTCCTTTGTCTGCAGTGGGTTGGCCGCGGTTGGGGTTCCCCCAACACTATATCTTCGGAGTGGCGACGGGCACCGGCCCCTGTCCAGGAGTTGATTCTCGCGACTCCTTTTGGCTCCCTCTTCGACGCCCTCCCGGAGCGGGTTTCTAGGGCGACAGTTTTGGTGTCGGCATTGGCTTGCCACTGGTGGGATACTACTCATACTTTTCACTGGAGCTGGGGTGAGATGACGATGACACCCCTTGATCTTTTTGCTCTGACCGGGATTCCTTCAGGGGGGGTCCCTATTCAGATCGACGTTCCCCTGCGTCTGACAGCCGAGGGCATTGTTAGTTCATTAGGATGGTTCCCGGAGCGGCGGAGTTCTGGTGACACGATTCCTCGGGGCGTCTTGGTTACGCGTTTAGCCACAGAGAGGGCTCGGCTAGTCGCTTCAGGGGTTCCTATGACCCGTCAGGAGGCGCGTCAGTATGCCCGCGTCCTCCTTCTACTGACACTTCATGATCTATTCGAGGCTCGTGGTGGGGACACGGCTCATCTTTGGTGGTTGCCCTATCTTCGGGACTTCAGCCTCATGTTTGACTACGACTGGGGAGGCTTTATTCTTGCAGTCCTTTACGATGCCATGGACCAGGTCTCTCGTCATTTAGCCCTGAACCTCAAGGGCTTTTCTTTGCTGTGGGAGGTACATTTTTTAGTCCTTTTGTCCTTGCTTCAGTTCTTTGCTCATTACTTGTTGGTCATTGCTGATTTCTTTTATCTTTCCTTTTCAGAGCTGGTTTGTAGCTTATACCCGTCTGGGTCGCGCCCAGGTGGATCTCCTCGTTGAGAACGAGGACCAGTTCCCTTTTCTCCGCCGATTCATCGCGGGGAACTATAGGGCTCCCTATGTATACCGGACTCGGGAGACCGGAGCTGCTGCTGTTCATGATCTGCGGGAGGAGCAGGTAAAATATTTTTAGTTTTCTTGCTTTTCAATAGTCAGATAGAGTAGAATATATAAAATACTGAAATAAAATCTTATTCTCTTTTCAGATTGAGTGGGCCCCTTGGGGTGATCTGGGTCATCATTATGGGTATGGCCGTGCTCTGACCGCCTCGAGGACCAGGCGGCTTATCCGGGATGAGTACGGCCTTCTCTTCTACTTGGGCGAGAGGGTCATCCGTCAGCATACGCCGTCCCAGTGGCCTCGTGTCCCTTTGTTCCCTCCTGTTCTGATGAGGCGGACGGGTGAGATTGATCAGGTGATGGTGCAGGCTTTAGTCGACGGACTCGGTTTCCAGACGTTCGTCGAGGAGGGAGACTACACTGTTTTTGCTGCCCGTTACCTGATGAGGGAGCCGAAGGGGACTCGGGGACGGGTCTTCTACGAGAGATACCAGACTTTGGGAGGTGATCCCCATTACATACGGGGACAGACTCATTTAGCTAGGGCGGTCCCGGGTCATTTGCCACCTGTCCCTGATCAGAGGGACAACATTCCGGATTCTGAGGATGAGGATCCTGAGGGAGAGAGGGATGTTCCTGCTGCGGCTGAGGGCGGTGATCGTCCAGAGGGCGAGGGAGGCGATGCGACAGTGGTTCCGGAGCCGCCACCTCAGGCGACACCTGCGGGGGAGCAGTGCGCTGAGGGCTTCGAGTTTCCCACCGGCCCTTCCGTGTCTCCGGGGGGCCTTTTTACTGCTGCTGAGGCTGCTGAGGGGAGAGCGGGATTTTCTGAGAGGTCCTGGGAGCCCGCGGACCTTGGGGCGGATTTTGATCAGTTTGGGCGGTCTCCTCCCGCGGCGGCGACTACTCCTTCTAGTGGAGTACCTCCTTTGGGGGCGACGGCCATGGCGGATCCTCCGGGGGTCCGAACATATGCTACGTTGACCCCTCTACCGACGACTGTCATGGGGCCTCCCGCCCGATCTCCGGGTTTTGGCGGCTCATCCTCTCGTCCACCCTTGTTCCCCATTCGTGAGGAGGGAGGGTCTTCTTCTGCAGCTACTCCTGCAGGGTCATCTATTTCGTGGGTAGATCTACCTCCACTCCCCAGAGATATTTCTTATGTCGGCGCGGGCCTATGTCGATATTCTGTCCCGGAGTATCCTCTTCCCGAGGATACTTTTGATTTCTTGGGTGGTCGCTCTGACGATGAGGTATCTTCTTCAACTTCTCCTGATACTTTCATGTTTATATCTATTTATTTTGACTGTGCTGATTCTCCTCTTATTGTATGTCTTTTTTACAGAGAGTGGGTGTACGGGTGGCGGATCTACGGGCCTGGTATGCCCAGTATTTTTACAGCTGGAACCTGCTCCAGTACGTCGGTCGAGACCCTCCAGCCTACATGCGCGACTATCAGAGGGCTATCGACGTCTCCTTACAGCCGGACGACCCCCTGACCTCTTCCCATGCTCGGTCGGAGTCTAGGCGGAGTAGTAGTCGGACTTCTAGGCGATCCCGATCTTCGGTGATCCGTCCGACGGCGCCGGTTCAGTCTACGGGTCTTTCCCAGGCGGCAGCTCCTCTTGCTCCCAGCGTCCCAGTTGTTGATCTTACTCCCGAGGAGGGCTCGGGTGATAGCGGGAGCGTGTCAAAACGCGCCCGAGTAGATTAGTTTTCTTTTTCTGCATTTAGTGTTAGTTGGACAGATATGTATTTATTTTTAGATGGATATTTAAAAACTGTTCTTTTATTGGTTTTATAAAATATCTTTATCTGTGTTTGATTATACTTTTATTCTCTGTCTGTGCAAGATATATACATATATATATATAAGAGTTGGTAATTTAAAAGTCATACCTTGTAGTGTAGTGATACTTATGTTTCCTGCAAAAAAAGAACAAAGTGAGAACAAAAAAGCAACCAGAAGTGATTCTTTTGGCAAAGATGACCATTATGTATAAGGAAAAAAGTAGGGTGCCCCCCAGATGGGTTTGTCGCGCGATAATCCCTCCTGGTCATGGGTTTGTCGCGCGACACTTCCCCCTGAAAATGGGTTTGTCGCGCGACAAACAGGTACAGGACCCTCTTTTTTGCTATAAATACACCCATCTTCCTTCCTTCATCCCCACACCTCTCCAAAATGTCTTCCTACCGTACCAACTCTGATTTTTCTTATGTTAAAGCTCGAGATGCTCTGATATCTTCTGAAAATGGTTTGAACTTTGGTGCATTTAGTCCTTTGGCGGGCTGGTGCCATCGTCCTGTAGATTTCTCCTTTCTGTTAGGTGCCTTGTATTTCTGGAGTCCTGCGGACCATCTCTTCCGTTTTGGACTAGATGAGCTCTGCCCAACCTATGAGGAGTTCTCCTGGCTGTTACGTTCTGACGTTCGTCTCCCGATGGCAGTTCCTATAGAAGGAATCGGTCCCCGCGACATGCTAATTGCTCTGTTAGCCATTCCCCAAGCGGCCTGCGATGGTTTCATTGTCGACGGGCTCCTTGACCTCCACAAAATGGTGAGGTTCTTTCATCGTTATGAAGATAGGGCCTCTTACGGCGTGGGGCGTACTGCAGCGGCCCTGATTTGCCTAGTTTCTGATATGCTGCTGGTGACGGGTTCTTCCCGTGTTGATCCGACTATCTTGAGTCTGATTTACCAGGCTAGAAATGGGGAGTCTATAGTGCCGATCATTCTTGCAGAGACCTTGAATGGCCTTGATGATGCTCAACGGGGGGCCTCGCCCTTCTTCCGGGGGAGCCCGCGTCTGCTATACATGTGGCTGCTAGAGCGCTTTCGATCGGTGGGTTTCAGCGGAGTTCGGCTCGACAATCCGACTCATTTCTTCCATCGGCCTCTCTTTGGTGCTTTGACCATGTCTTCCTCTGATTGGACGGTGTGGTTTTCGAAGAACTTTCGGGCTATCCGGTGGAACATTCCTTGGTGGAAGCTGAGGGCGATGGTACTTAGCACCGGGGGTCAGAACTACGTTCGGCTCCGCGGGCTCTGGTTTACTTCCTTTTATCTCCCTGGGCGTCTTCTTCGGCAGTTTAACATTCCTCAGGAGGTTCCCCTTGGTCTAAACAACTTCTCTTCTGAGTCTAAATTTGTGACCCCACATGTTTCTTTATCGGTAGAGAGGATGTGGCGTGCTCGACTGACTCGTCAGTTTAACTATGCTCGTTTCGGTATTTCCAGGCCCCTCCGGGCTGACATTATCCGCTCCTGCTGGCAATCTCTAGAAGGAGAGCTGATTGATGACCCATTTCAAATGGAGTGGTTCCGATTCATGGATTCTGAGCCTACAGAGGATGGCATTGTCTTTGCGTACCAAATTTTGGATGAGGCTCGAATTGATTTGGCCGCTGAGGACCCAGTGTGGCCAACCCCTAGGGATTAGTTTCTTCTTTGTATGCTGTACTTTCTTTGTAACTCTCGGTGTTCTGAACCACCTCTTTAATAATATATGAAGGGACTTTTTATGAGAAATAAATTTCTTTACAAAGCTTTAAACCGGGCCTGAAGTCACTTCTCAGGTTGCCTACGTTTCCCCCTTTTTGATTTTTCCAGAAAATACAATATTCGAGTTGGGGCTCAGGTTTACGTAGTTCTTATACATGTCGTGCTTATTGATAATACTTCTTCAGTCGGTCCATGTTGACTGGTGAATGTAGTAACTGCCCGTCTAGGTCAGTGAGTATAGCGGCGCCTCCTGTATTGATTTCTTTGACTATATACGGCCCTGTCCACTTCTGCCCGAACTTTCCCCTCGGATCTCTGGCTGGCTCTCGAATTTCTTTCAACACGATGTCATTTTCATTGATACCCCGAGTCCTCGCTTTCTGGTTAAATGCTCGAGCGATTCTCTTCTGATACCCTTGATGGTGGTATGCGGCTTTCAATCTTTTCTCATCTAGTAAGGCTAGCTCGTTATAACGTGCCTGGACCCACTCCAGTTCATTGACCTGATTCTCTAGCATTACTCTGAGGGAAGGGACCTCTAACTCGACAGGGAGGACTGCCTCCATCCCGTATGTAAGCGAGAACGGGGTTGCCCCGGTAGAGACCCTTTCGGTGGTGCGGTATCCCCACAATGCATATGGTAATTTCTCCGACCAGTCCCGGCAGGTGTCGGTCATCTTGCTTAGGATATTCTTCAAATTCTTGTTGGCGGCTTCAACTGCCCCATTGGTTTGTGGTCTATATGGCGAAGATTTGTGTCGGGTGATACCGTATTCTTCCATGACTGTATTAGCTTCTCCTTCGAAGTGGGTGCCGTTATCTGAGATGATCTCGTGTGGGACCCCATATCGGCAGACAATATTCCTTTTGATGAATCGGGCAACTTTCCTGGCATCCAGGGCTTGGTAAGATTCGGCTTCCACCCATTTGGTGAAGTAGTCGATGGCTACTAGTATGAATTCATGGCCGTTGCTGGCTTTGGGTGAGACTTTCCCAATGACGTCAATTCCCCAAGCTGAAAAAGGCCAGGGAGCAGTCATGTTGTACAACTCTTTTGGAGGAAGCTTCTGGGACTTAGCATAAATTTGGCATTTGTGACAACGGCGTACATGATCAGCGCAGTCAGTTTGTAGGGTAGACCAGAAATACCCTTGCCTGATGATCTTGCGGGCAAGCGTATGCCCGCTCATATGGGGTCCGCAATCGCCCCCATGTATCTGATCCATCATTCTAACCGATTCTTCTTCGGTGAGACATTGAAGATGAGTCCCGTCGTAGTTCCTTTTATACAATCTTCCGGCACAGAGTATGAATCCTGATGCTAGTCTCCTGAGTGTGACCCGCGTTCTCTTGTCTGCTTTCTCGGGATACTGATGGTTCTTCAGCAGGTTCCAGATATCATAAAACCAAACGGTTGAGTCACCGTCTTTTTCAATTTCCACCTCAAGGGTCATGCAGTGCGCGGGTCCTGATTTCTTTTGTACCGTGAGGGTTATTTCTTCCATCCCCTCCGGAATATTGATCATAGATGCCAGGGTTGCCAATGCATCAGCAAAACTGTTCTGGGACCTGGGGATATAGTAAAACTCCACACGCTCGAACCTTCCTGCGACTTCTTCTAGTCGGGCGAGGTAAGGGACTAATTTCTCATCTCTGATCTTCCATTCCTTCAGAACTTGATGGACCACTAGTGCTGAATCTCCGTATACCTGTATTCTCTTTATACCCCTTTGAAGAGCGATCTCTAACCCGAGTATGCAGGCTTCATATTCGGCCATATTGTTGGTGCAGAAAAAGTCCAGACGATATGACACCGGGGAGTGAGTTTGGTCTGGAGAAACTAACAGGATGCCTATCCCGTTTCCGTTCCGATTGGCGGCCCCGTCAAAGTACAACCTCCAGTCTTCATTGATCTCGACGTTCATGATGGTTTCGTCCGGAAACTCGGCTTCTTCTATCATGTCTCCCAATATCGGATTGTGGGCCAGGTAATCAGCTATGATCTTGCCTTTGACTGCCTTCTGGGTCATGTAGGTGATGTCGAATTCGGAGAGTAGAAATAACCATTTTGCCATTCGATTCGAGAGAGCCGGTTTCTCGAAGAGGTATTTCAACGGATCAATCCGTGATGCCAGGATGACTGGGAAAACTAGCATGTAGTGCCGTAGTTTCTGTGTTACCCAGACGAGAGCGGTACACGATTTCTCCAATGATGTGTAGTTTATCTCGAACGGGGACAGCTTTTTGCTGAGGAAGTAGATGGCCTGCTCCTTCCGGGTATCCGTCAGGTGTTGGGCTAGCATTGCTCCCGTGGATGAGTCAGTGACGGTTAGGTATAGAATTAGTGGTAGTCCGGTCTGAGGCGGGGCTAACACTGGGGGCTTGGAGAGGTACTCCTTGATTTTGTCAAAAGCCTCTTGGCATTGGTCGTTCCATTCTCCTGGTGAAGACTTCCTCAGGAGTTTGAAGATGGGTTCGCAAGTTTGGGTGAGTTGAGAGATAAACCTGCTGATGTACTGCAGATTGCCCAAAAATCCTCAGACTTCCCTCTCGGTACGAGGCTCGGGCATGTCTTGGATAGCTTGAACTTTAGCGGGGTCCACCTCGATTCCTTTCTTACTGACGACATATCCCAGGAGTTTTCCTTTGGTTACCCCGAACACACATTTCTGCGGATTGAGTCTCATCTGATACTGGCGGAGCCGATCAAAGAAGGCTCGCAAGGCTGGTACGTGGCCTTCCCTCTCTTTTGACTTGATTATCATGTCGTCTACATACACCTCTACTTCTTTGTGAATCATGTCGTGAAAGATAGCCGTAGCTGCCCTCTGATATGTTGCCCCTGCGTTCTTCAGCCCAAACGGCATAACGGTGTAGCAGTATGTTCCCCACGGTGTGATAAATGCTGTTTTCTCCTGGTGATCCGGGTGCATCTTGATCTGGTTATATCCGGCAAAACCATCCACAAATGACTTCAGGGCGTGGTTGGCAGTATTATCTACTATCAAATCGATGTTGGGCAATGGAAAATCGTCCTTTGGGCAAGCTTTATTTAGATCCCGGTAATCCACACACATGCGGACTTTCCCATTAGCTTTTGGAACAGGCACGATGTTGGCTAACCACGAGGGGTACTCGATCACCCGTAAGAATCCCACACTCAGTTGTTTCATTACTTCTTCTTTCACTTTCAAGGACCATTCTGGCGTAAGTTTCCTCAGCTTCTGTTTGACGGGCCTAAGTTCTGGATTGGTGTGTATTTCGTGCATGACTATCTGACTGTTCAAACCCGGCATATCTGCATAAGACCAGGCGAAGACATCCACATACTCTTTCAGAGTTTGTGTGAATTCTTCTCTCTATGTCCCACTTAGGCTTGCCCCAATGCGGACCTCTTTTTTTTCCTCCTCTGTTCCGAGGTTAATCACAAGAGTGTCTCCTTCCTCGCTTTGTATACGTTGTTCCTCCCGTTCAGGGTGTTCGTTCATTCTTTCCAATTCCATATAAGCAATTACAGAATTAAAAATAACAGGATAACGCAAAATAGACTCTTCTCTATTGATACTAGTATTTACAGGTACAAGTTTAAAAAGTTCATTTAGGAGTGACTCCTTCCTATCCTTACCCTCACTCTTATCTCTCACCCTTACAATTTCGCTCTTTTCCCTTTCCCCTTGGTAGTCTGGATCAGCGTATATCAAGTGTACAGGGTCGTCTCCTGGCTCATCATCTCCCAGAGCCATGATGTCGAAGAGATCTCCAATCATTTCTTCCTCTTCGCCTTTCATGTCTTCACTTTCTTCCTTCGGCCTGATTGTCAACTTGGTAGCGAAGCTGTGTACGGTGTTTTCTTTGATATATAGGTCCTCTTCATAGAAGATTTCCCACCCAGGAAGGTTCTCTCCGTCGCTGTTTCTCCAAGGCTCCTGGAAGCCGCAAAAGGGGAAGTCCTCTCCTTCTTTGACAAAGAATCCGTTCAGAGAGCTGAAACTCGGATACTGATGCCCTCGACCCCTTTTTTGTTGATCGTCCTCTTCAGTGTGTTGGTACCCCAAACCTTCCTTCTCGTACCTTGCTACTGGTTCCAATGCTTGAAGTAGTCCTGGTTGTCCCATTCCCAGACCGGCTCCAGGCAAGTATTTCATCATTCTCAACATATTTGTAATCTTGGTGCTGAGACCGGGGATATTGTCAGGGGGAAGATACTTGATTGTCTGGGTGCTAAGAGTTTGCACTTGAGGCTCGTAAGAAAAGCCTCCTAACTGTATGCTCTGGCTCCCGATTCCCAAAACTGGTAACTCCATATCCGTCAAGGTCCTTTCAGGATCTCCTTGGATGGTAATTATGTTCCCTTCAAACGGTATCTTGATCTTTTGGTGCAAGGAGGAGGGGAGTGCTCCTATGTCGTGTAGCCATGCTCTTCCCAACAGTAGGTTAAAACTGGAAGGAATGTCTATGATTTGAAAGTCGGCCGGGAAGCTTCCGGGACCAACCATGAGATCAAGTTTCAGAGACCCCAGAACGGCCCTCCTGGTATTATCATAGGCCCTGACGGTTACAGCGGATGGTGAGAGCTCTGAATCTGAGATACCCAAGCATCTGGCAGTCTTTAGGGGGCAGACATTTATGGTCGACCCATTATCGATGAGAACTTGTGGCAAGATCTTTCCTCGGGTTCGGACGGTGATATGGAGAGCCAGGCTGTGTTTTCTCCCCAACGGAGACAAGTCTTCATCCGAAAATGACAGACTTCTTTGGACTGTGAGTGACCCGATCATGTTTGGCAGTTGTTCGGGCGTGGAGTCCGGCGATATGACAGCCTCATCCAGGAGTTTAATGAAAGCGGTCCTGTGAGGTTTGGAGGCAACCAAGAGGCCCCAAATGGTGATGTGTGCCTGGGTTTTCTTCAACTGTTCCAGTACTCGGTCTTCTCCTACTTCTTTTGGAGGCGGTGATTTTTCGGCATCCATCGGTGGTGGCTGGTATACCTTTCCTGAGCGGGTAATCTGTTGTATCCAAAGGGATGTTGGGTCTGATCCCTCTGAAGTTTCTGACGACTCTGGCTCTGCCGACCAACTAAAAGTCCTGGGGGAGGTTTCTGTCATACAGATTGTCTCCTTATGAGGGGGCGGGGTTTCCATGGTTGTTTTTTCTTGTCCTGGGTCCATCCTATCCCAGCTTTCCCAGGATTGGTTTTGATGGTGAATGGTTGCGAGATCCCCTGATTTGTCTTTCCTAAGCCCTGCCCAGGTAGGAAGTTCATCTTGGCCATCCATTGGTCAATTATTGGGTTGAGGCCTGGGGCAACTTATGCTTTTGCCGATAGCATAACGGGTGCCTTATAGGCTGAATCGTCCCGAATGAGTCCTACGGGATCAAAGCCTTCGTCAGTGGTTAAGGCGTTAATTCCTGCGGGTGGAGCATGATTGGGGAGGGGGTTGTTGGTAACATTGGGCCCGCCGGGTGCGGGGATGGTTCCGGCTTCAATGAGGTCCTGGATACGATGGCGGAGAGCTAAACAACGTTCCGTGTCATGGCCTGCCGCCTGATGGTACGCACAGTTCTCATTCATTCTCCAAGTGTTGGGAATAGGATTTGGTGGAGGGCGTGGGTTGAGTGGGGTGACTAGTCCGGCCTTTTGGAGTAGTTCCAGGCTTTGGACCAGAGTAGTGGGGAGGGTGCAGAAATTTCTCCTTTTCTTGACCTCGGTGTTTGAAGAGTCTCCCTGCGTAGGCCAACTCATTGGGGGGACTTGCGGTGACTGCTGAAATGGGTTTTGTTGATATGGGTACGAGCTTAGTTGGTTTACGGCTGGAGTGGCCGTCTTTCTTCCAGTGTAAGAGGCCTTCTTGGTATCCGTGTCCGCCTTTCTGGCCAATTCTTCCTCTACCTGTGACCCCATACTCAACAGGGCTCTGAAGTGTGGGAATACATGCTTTCCCATGCAGTTCAATACAGCTGGAGTAAAATTCTTCTGTATGATTTCTAACTGCTCTTCTTCGTCGGGCCGTTTGGACATTTGGGATGCCATTTCCCTCCAGCGGGTGACAAAGTCGCTGAAGCTTTCTTTCTCGCCTTGCTTGGCCATTTCCAGGTGTTTACGGGTAATTTCCAAATTCTCGTTGGACCCGTACTTGGTCATGAATTCTTTGACGATATCCCCCCAAGTTTTCGTGTGGTGTTTCTCTAGGTCGAAGAACCATCTCAGGGCTGCCCCCGTGAGAGTCATGTGAAAAGCCTGAGCCAGCTCCGGCTCTCCACAGCCGGACACTTGCATGGATCTGATGTAGGATTGGAGATGGGTTTTGGGGGGTGTAGTACCAGTGAACTTGGTGATAGAGGGGAGCTTAAATCCTTGAGGTAGTCTGGCTTCTGGGTAGAGGGAAAAGGCGTTCATGTCTGTGATCTCGTCTGCCCCTTTCATCAGAGAAACACCTCTTTGCAGAACCTTCATCTGCTCTTTCAATTTCTTCATTTCTTCGCTCTCTCTTGACACCTCATCGGGCTGTTCCCGGGCTATCATCGATTCTGCGTATACTGCCCGGAGTCGGTTGATGTCTGGGTACTCATTGGGAGGGGCTATTGGGGCTGGTGGAATAGGTCTTGCGGGGACTTGTGGCCATGGTTGATATTGGGGATCGAGGCCTTGCTGAGGTTGTGGCCAGACGATGGGTGGCTCTTGTTGTTGGTATGTGGGGCCTGAATCCGGGGCCCATTGGTTCTGATTGTTGGGGTCGGTTTGAACGGGACCGGCCATGTTGGGGCCTGTTTGGGGTGGATTGGTTCCTTGGATTGGGGGAAGTACTTGTGAAGATTGCCCTTGATTCGGATCTCGATTCGGTGGTAGTTGCTCAAACCCGGGTGGTGCGGTCCGTTCGGCTGACAACTCTTCTATTCGAATCCGGGTGTTCTGTTGCTCACTTGTGAGGCTTGCCAAATTCATGCTGACGGTCATCAACAAACGGTGCATCTCGGCTAAAGTCGGTTGAACTGCAGACGCCTCGGCTAGGCTCTGATTTGTCTCCTGATTCTCTCGTCCATCGGCCATTTCAGGTATGCTTGGTCTCACTAGTCTTCCGGTATGATCTCGACCGGCCCAACCTTCCAGACTGACGTCGCTTTATGGCTGTAGACGAAACCACGTGGCGAAGATGAAGGGAGACTATGATGCGACTCGATTTTTGCCAAAAGAATCACTAAAAATGGTCGAGAGAAAATCTCGGAAAATAGGTGTGGTAAAGTAAGCCGTAAAGTGGTACATCCCCTACAGCTGTATGACAAGTGTTTTAACTGACTCAATCTTAGATACAGCGCAGGTGTTCGAACGGTTAAGGCTTCAGGTTCCCTCCTTTTTGGCAAGACCTTGCGATATACCCCAAGGGCGGGTACGTGCAAGAATCTTTTGATATACTTTCCGGGTACGTGAGTGTTCTCGTCACTCGATATACCTCGGGGGCGTACTTGGCCAAGGAGAGTGGAAGTAAATGCTTTCGGTTTATGTTGGCCCAAGCAAGCCAACTCCCTACTCACTTATAATACTTCCGAGGGTTTGGGGTAAATTCACACTCGTAGAACCAATGCATGATTTGTGATAGTGCGTGTAAAGTTCGAAAGGTTGGTTTCACAAATATCATTATCTTTATTACGTCTTTTCGAAAAACTCCCATTTTTTAGAAAAAGGTTTCTTCTCAATCAATTAACATGAGTAGGGAAAGCAGTAAAAGCAAGTTTTCAACAGATAAACAAAGGTCCACATATAAGAGTCTAGTTTTCTAATGATGTCCCCAGCAGAGTCGCCACTGTGAGAATCCGCAAATGCGACCCCCCCGGGTCTCGTCCCCGTTGGTGGTGGGGGTCATGGGACGTCGGAACTGATTCCGTCGTTCCATTTGCTGGAGCGTTTTCGTTGATTCATATCAAGTGTCCCTACGTTCTATTTCTAGATGCAAGGGGGGTTCATTCAGAGTCGCCAGTACGTTTTTACGAGAAAACGGACAAAAAAAGGTCGTGTAAGAGGAAAGGCTATAGACAAGCCTTTTTTTACACGTTTATCTGCGAAACCGGGATTCTTATAGGGTTCGGAAACTATATTACGGTTTGGGAAGGTGTTAAGCACCCATTCCGCCCTTTCGGTCTCTAGTGGTCTTATAAGTTTATTCTATGTTGAAAAACTTGGATGCTTTTACCGACAGTCTACTACTTTCTAAATAAATAAAAAAAACCTAATTTGGGAAAACGGGGAAAGGGATGAAAACCTTTGTGTTCCGAGATCCGATGTTTTTATATTTAAAAGATGTAATGACAAATGACAAAAACCTTTTATTTTTGAAAGAGTATTCCGTATTATTTCCTCAGATAATGACGGTTTTCTCGAGTTGTGATTATTTTGAAAAAGGTTCGGATCTTTATGTCGGGACTAATTCAATATGGAATTTGAACTCTTTGAGGAGAGTTTATCAGACACGTCGCAGTCTATGAAAAAGACAAGATATGTGGATTTTAATTCCTAGATAAGTCTTTATCGGTCCGGGGTTTGAAAACAAGGTTTATCCGGACGATAATGTACTTACTCTTCTGGTTTTGAAAGTAGTTTTATCAGGGTCTTTTGTTTTGAAAACGGTAGACTATTGGTAACTTGACAATAAGTTTATTCAAATAAAACGTGGACAGAATAACAGAAGTAAAACAAGTACACAGATATCTAATCTTAAATACTAGAAGGGACTTTCTTTACCTTCCCGACGAGAATAATAATAAGAAAGAAAATATAATACGGCAGAGGGATCTCTGGCGATAGTAATCTTCTCTTTCTTCAGATATTTCCGAGAAATCGATTCCAGAAACGGAACACGTCGAGTGTTGAAATAGATTCGAGAATTCTTCAGAAATAAGATAATAGTAAAAAAATGCTTGATAAAAATCAGATCTAAAGCACCAAATTCTCGGATTCTAATTGCCGCCTTTGAACCCTTGGGGGTGTTGGCTTATTTATACTGCTCGGGAGAGATTGTCGCGCGACATTTCCTTAAAAAAGGAGAATGTCGCGCGACATTGTGATATGTCGCGCGACATACGGGAATGTCGCGCGACAAACGGCTGAAGTGATGGTTCTGACAGATTGATGTGTCAGAAAGTGGTTGGTCTGGTGCAGAGGGGGAATGTCGTGCGACATAGTGGAATTGTCGCGCGACATATCAGGGATTGTCGCGCGACAATGTGATATGTCGTGCGACAATCTCTCTAAAGAACAAGTTTGTCGGGCGACAAACCCTCCTAGTGTAGTACCGGGTCCTCGGGTGGGTCCCGGACCCAAAATAGTAGTTCTCGGAGGTCGTTAGGGTTCTTGCGGGGGTCACGGATCGGGGTGTCTACAGAAACGTGTCATCATGACCCCCCGAAGAGAGTCTGGAGCTATGCTTGCATCAGTACCTACTCTGGCCTTGATTCTCCATGAATTCCGGTGCATTAAATACAGTGGGTGTGCATTTAATGAAAGTAAGGGAAGCTCTGCGCGTTCGGTAAGGCAAGTGGCAGTCATCCATGCCTTCGCCAACCACTCTGGCAAAGTGGTTGAGCGACGAAGGGGATCGAGATGCAGTTCTGGAGCTCGCTAAAAGGGCTTTAGAGCCCGTGTTTTACACTACTGTAGACACCCCGATCCGTGACCCCCGCAAGAACCCTAACGACCTACGAGACTACTATTTTTGGAGTCCAGGACACACCCGAGCACCCGAAACTACCCCGGGGGGGGGGTTTGTTGCGCGACAAACCTATTTTTATCAAGGATTGTCGCACGACATATCACATTGTCGCGCGACAATCATTGAAATGTCGCGCGACAATCCCACTATGTCGCGCGACAATCCCTCTTTGCACCCGACCAACCACTTTCTGACACATCACAGTGTTAGGACCCATCACTTCAGCCGTTTGTCGCACGACATACAGGAATGTCGCGCGACAAACAGATATGTCGCGCGACACTTGCCCTTTTTGGGAAAATGTCGCGCGACAATCTTCCCCGAGCAGTATAAATAAGCCAACACCCCCAAGGGTTAGTAGGAGGGAGGAAAAAAAGAGAGGTGGAAAAAGGGAGCTTTAGTCTGATTTTATTTTCAAGCATTGTATGCTATCATCTTATCTCTGAAGAATTATCGAATCTATTCCCGACACTCGACGTGTCCCGTCTCTGGAATCGAATTCTCGAAAATATCTGAAGAAGGAGAAGATTGTTATCGCCGGAGATCTCTCTGCCATATTATATTCTCTTTCTTATTATTATTATTCTCGTCGGGAAGGTAAATAAAGTTTCTTCTGGTAAATAAAACGGGTCTATCTGTGTACTTGTTTTATTTCTGTTGTTTTGTCCACATTTTATTTGAATAAACTTATTGCCAAGTTATAAATAGTCTACTATTTTCAAAACAAAAGACCCTGATAAAACTATTTTCAAAACCAGAAGAATAAGTACGTTATCGTCCGAATAAAATTCTGTTTGCAAAACCCGGACTGATAAGACTTATCTAGGAATTAAAAATCAACATATCCTGTCTTCTCTATAGACTGCGATGTGTCTGATATTTCTCCTCTCAAGAGTCACGATTCCATATTAAATTAGTCCCGATATTAGATCCGAACTTTCACAAAAGTAATCACAACCCGAGAAAACCGTCATTATCTGGGAAATAATACGGGATACTCTCTTTAAAAATAAATATAACTTTTGTCATTTGTATTTTACATCTTTCAAAACAAAGACATCGGATCTCGGAACACAAAGGCTTTTCATACCCCTTTCCCCTTTTTTTCCTCCGAAATTAGGGTTTTCATTGGAAAAGTAGTAGACTGTCAGTAAAAGCATCCAAGTTTTTCAACATAAAATAAACATATAAGTCCACTAGAGACCGAAAGGGCGGAATGGGTGCTTAACACCTTCCCAAACCGTAATATAGTTCCCGAACCTTATAGAATCCTGGTTTCGCAGACAAACGTGTAAAGAAAGGCTTATCTGTAGCCTTTCCCCTTACACACCCCTTTTTTATCCATTTTCTCGTAAAACGTACTGGTGACTCTGAACAAACCCCTTTGCATCTAGAATAGACGTAGGGACACCCAATATGAATCATCAAACAACTCCAAGCAAATGGAGCGACGGAATCCCTTCCGACGCTTCAGACGCCCAACGAACGGGGACGAGACCCGGGGGTCGCATTTGCGGATTCTCACAGTGGCGACTCTGCTGGGGACACCAGAAAACTAGACTCTTATATGTGGACTTTTGTTTATCTATTGAATACTTGCTTTTTCTGCTTTCCCTACTTATGTTAATTGATTGAGAAGAAACTTTTTTCTGAAAAAAATACGTAATCAAGATAATGATATTTGTAAACCCAACCTTTTTCGCACGCACTATCACGAATCATGCATTGGTTCTACGAGTGTGAATTTACCCCAAACCCTCGGAAGTATTATAAGTGAGTAGGGAGTTGGCTTGCTTGGGCCAACATAAACCGAAAGCATTTACTTCCACTCTCCTTGGCCAAGTACGCCCCCGAGGTATATCGAGTGACGAGAACACTCACGTACCCGGAAAGTATATCAAAAGGCTCTTGCACGTACCCGCCCCTGGGGTATATCGCAAGGTCTTGCCAAAAAGGAGGGAGCCTGAAGCCTTAACCGTTCGTACACCTGCGCTGCATATAAGATCGAGTCAAGTTAAAACACTTGTCAAACAGCCGTAGGGGATGTACCACCTTACGGCTTACTTTTGGACGCCCTTTTAAATTTGAGGCTCTTCTCGGCAATTTTTAGTGGTTCTTTTGGCAAAAATCGAGTCGCATCACAGTCTTCCTTCATCTTCGCCACGTGGTTTCGTATACAGTCGTGAAGCAACAAACAGACTGGAAGGTTGGGCCGGCCGTGATCACACCTGGAAGACTAGTAAGACCAAGCACACCTGAAATGGCCGATGAACGCGAGAATCGAGAGACAGATCAGAGCCTAGCCGAGGCATCATCAGCTCAGCCAACCCTAGCCGAAATGCACCGTTTACTTATGACCGTCAGCAGGGATCTGGCGAACCTCACGAACGAGCAACAGGGTACTCGGATTCGAATAGAAGAATTATCAGCCGAACGAACTGCACCACCGGGGTTTGATCGACTACCACCGAATCGAGATCCGAACCAAGGACAGTCTTCACAAGTACTCCCCCCAGTTCAAGGAACCAATCCACCCCAAACGGGCCCTATCGTAGTTGGTCCCGTTCAAACCGACCCCAACAATCAGAACCAATGGGCCCCGGATTCAGGCCCCACTTACCAACAGCAAGAGCCACCCATAGTCTGGCCGCAACCCCAAGTACAACCCGGTTTTGACCCCCAATACCAACCATGGCCACAAGTTCCCGCAAGACCCATTCCACCACCGGCCCCAGCAGCCCTCCCTAATGAATACCCAGACATCAACCGACTTCGGGCAGTGTATGCAGAATCGGTAATAGCACGAGAACAGCCCGACGAGGTGTCAAGAGAGAGTGAGGAAATGAAGAAGCTAAAAGAGCAGATGAGGGTCCTACAGAAGGGGGTGTCCCTAATAAAAGGTGCAGACGAGATCACGGATATGAATGCCTTCTCCCTCTACCCAGAAGCAAGATTACCCCAGGGATTCAAACTCCCTTCCATCACCAAGTTCACTGGAACCACGCCCCCTAAAACCCACCTACAGTCCTACATCAGATCCATGCAAGTGTCCGGTTGTGGAGAGCCGGAATTAGCACAAGCCTTTCACATGACTCTCACGGGAGCCGCCCTGAGATGGTTCTTTGGTCTAGAAAGGCATCACACGCAGACTTGGGGAGATATCGTCAAAGAATTTATGACCAAATACGGGTCCAACGAGGATTTAGAAATTACCCGTAAACACCTGGAAATGGCCAAACAAGGCGAGAAAGAAAGCTTCAGCGACTTTGTCACCCGCTGGAGGGAGATGGCCTCCCAAATGTCCAAACGACCCGATGAAGAAGAACAGCTGGAAATCATTCAGAAGAACTTCACTCCAGCCATACTGAGTTACATGGGAAAGCATGTATTCCCACACTTCAGGGCCCTGTTGAGTATGGGGTCACAAGTAGAGGAAGAATTGGCCAAGAAAGTTGAAACCGATACCAAGAAAGCCGCATACACCGGGAGAAAGACAGCCACTACAGCCGTGAATCAAATAAGCTCATACCCCTATCAACAGAACCCCTTTCAACAACCACAACAGCCACCTCCGATGAGTTGGCCCACACAAGGAAGCCCTTCGAACACCGAGGACAAGAAAATGAGAAACTTCTGCACCCTCTCCACTACACTGGTAAAAAGTCTGGAACTGCTCTAAAAGGCCGGACTAATCACTCCACTCAACCCGCGCCCCCCACCAAACCCTATTCCAAATACCTGGAGAATGAATGAGAATTGTGCGTATCATCAAGCTGTAGGACACGACACGGAGCGTTGTTTGGCCCTTCGTCATCGTATTCAAGACCTCATGGAAGCCGGAACCATCCCCGCACCCGGCGGGCCCAATGTTACTAACAATCCACTTCCTAACCATGCTCCACCTGCAGGGATTAATGCCTTGACCACTGATAAAGAAGGCTTCGATCCCGTGGGGCTCATTCGAGATGACCCAACCTACAGGGCACCCATTGTACTGCCAGCAAAGGCTCAAGTTACCCCAGGCCTCAATCCAATAATCGACCAATGGATGGCCAAAATGAACTTCCTACCCGGGCAGGGTTTAGGAAAAACAAATCAGGGGATCTCACAACCACTCATGATCAAGACCAATCCCGGAAAAGCTGGGATAGGATGGACCCAGGACAAGAAGAAACAACCATGGAAGCCCCGAGGCCTTCCCAAGGAGATAATCTGTATGACAGAAACCTCCCCTAAAGCCTTCAGTTGGTCGACAGAACCAGAATCACCGGAAGTCTCAGAGGAATCAGACCCGGCATCCCTTTGGATCCAACAAATCACCCGTTCAGGAAGGGTATACCAACCACCACCGGATGCTGAGAAAACACCGCCACCTAAGGAAATAGGAGAAGATAGAGTGCTTGAGCAGTTGAAGAAGACCCAGGAAAACATCACCATTTGGGGCCTCTTGGTTGCCTCCAAACCCCACAGGACCGCTTTCATCAAACTTTTGGACGAAGCCGTGATATCACCGGACTCCACACCCGAACAACTGCCAAACATGATCGGGTCACTTACAGTCCAAAGAAGTCTGTCATTTTCAGATGAGGATCTGTCTCCATTGGGGAGGAAACACAGCCTGGCTCTCCATATCACCGTCCGAACCCGAGGGAAGATTTTGCCACAAGTCCTTATCGACAACGGGTCAACCATAAACGTCTGCCCCTTGAAGACCGCTAGATGCCTGGGTATCTTGGATTCAGAACTTTCTCCATCCGCCGTGACTGTCAGGGCCTACGACAATACCAGAAGGGCCGTTCTGGGTTCTCTAAAGCTAGATCTCAGGGTCGGTCCCGGAAATTTTCCGGCCGATTTCCAAATCATAGACATTCCCTCCAGTTTCAACCTCCTGCTGGGAAGAGCGTGGCTACACGACATAGGAGCACTCCCCTCCTCCTTGCACCAAAAGATCAAGATACCGTTTGAAGGGAACATAATTACCATCCAAGGAGATCCTGAAAGGACCTTGGCAGATGTGGAGTTACCTGTTTTGGGAATCGGGAGCCAGAGCATACAGTTAGGAGGCTTTTCTTATGAGCCTCAAGTACAAACTCTCAGCACTCAGATAATTGAATATCTTCCCCCAGACAATATCCCCGGTCTCAGCACCAAGATTACAAATATGCTAAGAATGATGAAATACTTACCTGGAGCCGGCCTGGGAATGGGACAATCAGGACTACTTCAAGCCTTGGAACCGGTAACGATGTACGAAAGGGAAGGTTTGGGGTACCAACACACTAAAGAAGACGATCAGCAAAAAAGGGGCCGAGGGCATCAGTATCCGAGTTTCAGCTCTTTGAACGGGTTTTTTGTCAAAGAAGGAGAGGACTTCCCCTTTTGCGGTTTTCAGGAACCTTGGAGAAACAGCGACGGAGAGAACTTGCCGGGATGGGAAATCTTCTATGAAGAGGACCTATATGTCAAAGAAAGCATTGAACACAGTTTCTCCACCAAATTAACAATCGGGTTGAAAGAAGGAAATGAAGACAAGACAGACAAGGAGGAAGAAATGATCGAAGATCTTTTCGACATCATGGGTCTAGGGGATGACGAGCCGAGGGATGACCCCGTACACCTGATATACGCTGATCCAGACTACCAAAGGGAAAGGGAAAAGAGTGAAATTGTAAGGGTGAGAGGTGAGAGTGAAAGTAAGGCTAGGAAAGAGCCACTCCTAGATTTACTCTTTAAACTTGTACCTGTAAACACTATTATCAATGAAGAAAACTCTGTTTTGCGTTATCCTGTTATTTGTAATTCTGTAATAGCTTATAAGGAGTTAGAAAGACTGAACGAACACCCGGAACGGGAGGAACAGCGTATACAGAGTGAGGAAGGAGACACTCTCGAAATTAACCTCGAAACAGAAAAGGAAAGAAAGGAGGTCCGTATTGGGACAAGTCTGAGTGAAACAGAAAAAGAGGAATTCACACAAACTCTGAAAGAGTACGTGGATGTCTTCGCCTGGTCTTATGCGGATATGCCAGGATTGAACAGTCAGATAGTCATGCACGAAATACATACCAAGCCAGAGTTCAGACCTGTCAAGCAAAAGTTAAGAAAACTTACGCCAGAATGGTCCCTAAAGGTAAAGGAAGAAGTGATGAAACAACTGAGTGTAGGGTTTTTACGGGTGATCGATTACCCTTCATGGTTAGCCAACATTGTGCCCGTTCCAAAGGCAAATGGGAAGGTCCGCATGTGTGTGGATTACCGGGATCTTAACAAAGCTTGTCCGAAGGACGATTTTCCATTGCCCAACATCGATTTGATAATAGATAACACTGCCAACCATGCCCTAAAGTCATTTGTGGATGGTTTTGCCGGGTATAACCAGATTAAAATGCACCCGGGTCACCAGGAAAAAACGGCTTTCATCACACCATGGGGAACATACTGCTACACAGTTATGCCATTTGGGCTGAAGAACACCGGGGCAACCTATCAGAGAGCAGCCACCGCTATTTTCCACGATATGATCCACAAAGAAGTAGAGGTGTATGTAGACGACATGATAATCAAATCAAAGGAGAGGGAAGGTCACATACCAGCCCTGCGAACTTTCTTCGACCGGCTCCGCCAGTATCAGATGAGACTCAATCCGCAGAAATGTGTGTTCGGGGTAACCAAAGGAAAACTCCTAGGTTATGTTATCAGTAAGAGAGGAATCGAGGTAGACCCCGCCAAGGTTCAAGCTATCCAAGAAATGCCTAAACCTCGTACTGAGAAAGAAGTCCGGGGATTTTTGGGTAATCTGCAGTACATCAGTAGGTTCATCTCTCAGCTCACTCAGACTTGCGAGCCCATCTTCAAACTCCTGAGGAAATCTTCACCGGGAGAGTGGAACGATCAGTGCCAGGAAGCTTTTGATAGGATCAAAGAATATCTCTCCAACCCCCCAGTATTAGCCCCACCACAAATCGGACTACCTTTAATTTTATACCTAACCGTCACTGATTCAGCCGCAGGAGCAATGCTAGCCCAGCACCTGACTGATACCCAGAAAGAGCAGGCCATCTATTTCCTCAGCAAGAAACTGTCCCTGTTTGAAATAAACTACACACCATTGGAGAAATCATGCACCGCTCTCATCTGGGTAACACAGAAACTACGGCACTACATGCTAATTTTCTCAGTCATCCTGGCATCACGGATTGATCCGTTGAAATACCTCTTCGAGAAACCGGCTCTCTCGAACCGAATGGCAAAATGGCTATTTCTACTCTCCGAATTTGACATCACCTACATGACCCAGAAGGCAGTTAAAGGCAAGATCATAGCTGATTACCTGGCCCACAATCCAATATTGGGAGATGTGCTAGAAGAAGCCGAGTTCCCAGACGAAACCATCATGAATGTTGAGATCGATGAAGACTGGAAATTGTACTTTGACGGGGCCGCCAATCGGAATGGAAACGGGATAGGTATCCTGTTAGTCTCTCCAGACCAAACTCACTCCCCGGTATCATATCGCCTGGACTTCTTCTGCACCAACAACATGGCTGAATATGAAGCCTGCATACTCGGGTTAGAGATCGCTCTTCAAAGGGGTATAAAGAGGATACAGGTATACGGAGATTCAGCACTAGTGGTCCACCAGGTTCTGAAAGAATGGAAGATCAGATATGAGAAATTAGTCCCTTACCTCGCCCGACTGGAGGATATCGCGGGAAAGTTCAAGCATACGGAATTTTACTATCTCCCTAGGTCTCAGAACAGTTTTGCCGACGCACTGGCAACCCTGGCATCTATGATCGATATCCCGGAGGGGATGGAAGAAATAACCCTTACGGTACAAAAGAAGTCAGAACCAGCACACTGCACGGCCTTGGTGGTAGAGAATGAAGGGGAAGGGGATCCAACCACTTGGTTTTACGATATCTAGAACCTGCTGAAGAACCATTAGTATCCTGAGAAAACAGACAAGAAAACACGGGTCACGCTCAGAAGATTAGCATCAGGGTTCATACTTTGTGCCGGAAGATTGTATAAAAGGAACTACGACGGGACTCATCTTCAATGCCTCACCGAAGAAGAATCAGTCAGAGTAATGGATCAGATACATGGGGGCGATTGCGGACCTCATATGAGCGGACATACACTTGCCTGCAAAATCATCAGACAAGGTTATTTTTGGTCTACTCTGCAAACCGACTGCGCTAATCACGTACGCCGTTGTCACAAGTGCCAAATTTATGCTAAATCCCAGAAGCTTCCTCCAAAAGAGTTGTACACCATGACTGCTCCCTGGCCTTTCGCAACCTGGGGAATCGACGTCATTGGAAAGATCTCGCCCAAAGCCAGCAATGGCCATGAATTCATACTAGTGGCCATCGACTACTTCACCAAATGGGTAGAAGCCGAGTCTTACCAGACCCTGGATGCCAAAAAAGTAGCCCGATTCATCAAAAGGAATATTGTTTGCCGATATGGGGTCCCACACGAGATCATCTCAGATAACGGCACCCACTTCGAAGGAGAAGCTAATACCATCATGGAAGAATACGGTATTACCAGACACAGGTCTTCGCCATACAGGCCACAAACCAATGGGGCAGTTGAAGCCGCCAACAAAAATCTGAAGAATATCCTAAGCAAGATGACCGACACCTGTCGAGACTGGCCAGAGAAATTACCTTATGCATTGTGGGGATATCGCACCACCGAGAGGGTCTCCACCAGGGCAATCCCGTTCTCTCTTACTTACGGGATGGAAGCAATCCTCCCTGTTGAGTTAGAAGTCCCTTCCCTCAGGGTAATACTAGAAAATCAAGTCAATGAACTGGAATGGGTCCAGGCACGTTATAACGAGCTAGCCCTACTAGATGAAAAGAGATTGAAAGCCGCATACCACCACCAGGGGTATCAGAAGCGAATCGCTCGAGCATTTAACCAGAAAGTGAGGACTCGGGGTATCAATGAGAACGATATTGTATTGAAAGAAATTCGAGAACCGGTCAGAGATCCGAGGGGTAAGTTCGGGCAGAAGTGGACAGGGCCGTACATCGTCAAAGAAATCGATACAGGAGGTGCCGCTATACTCACTGATTTGGATGGGCAATTACTACATTCACCAGTCAACATGGATCGACTAAAGAAGTATTATCAATAGGTGTGGCATGTAACAAGAACTACGTAAACCTGAGCCCCAACTCGAAACTTTTTGTTCTTTGTAAAAATCAAAAAAAGGGGAACGTAGGCAACCTGAGAAGTGACTTCGGGCCCGGTTTAAACTTTGTAAATAAATTTATTTCCCACAAGCAGTCCCTCATATATTATTAAAAGGTGGTTCAAAACACCGAAGGTTACAAAGGAGACATAACAAATACGAAAGAAACTAAGCCCTAGGGGTTGGCCACACTGGGTCCTCAATAGCCAAGTCGATCCGAGCTTCGTCCAAGATCTGATATGCAAAGACAATATTATCATCAGTAGCCTCCGTATCCATGAACCGGAACCACTCCATTTGAAAGGGGTCGTCAATCAGTTCTCCTTCCAGAGATTGCTAGCAAGAGCGGATGATATCAGCCCGGAGGGGCCGGGTAATACCAAAACGGGCATAGTTGAACTGACGAGTCAGTCGAGCACGCCACATCCTCTCTACCGATATAGAAGCATGTGGGGTCACAAATTTAGACTCAGAAGAGAAGTTGGTCAGACCAAGGGGAACCTCCTGAGGAATGTTAAACTGCCGAAGAAGACGCCCAGGGAGATAAAAGGAAGTAAACCAGAGCCCGCGGAGCCGAACATAGTTCTGACCCCCAGTACTAAGTACCATCGCCCTCAGCTTCCACCAAGGAATGTTCCACCGGATAGCCCGAAAGTTCTCTGAAAACCACACCGTCCAATCAGAGGAAGACATGGTCAAAGCACCAAAGAGAGGCCGATGGAAGAAATGAGTCGGATTGTCGAGCCGAACTCCGTTGAAACCCACCGATCGAAAGCGCTCTAGCAGCCACATGTATAGCAGACGCGGACTCCCCCGGAAGAAGGGCGAAGCCCCCCGTTGAACATCATCAAGACCATTCAGGGTCTCTGCAAGAATGATCGGCACTATAGACTCCCCATTTCTAGCCTGGTAAATCAGACTCAGGATAGTCGGATCAACACGGGAAGAACCCGTCACCAGCAGCATATCAGAAACCAGGCAAATCAGGGCCGCTGCAGTACGCCCCACGCCATAAGAGGCCCTATCTTCATAACGATGAAAGAACCTCACCATTTTATGAAGGTCAAGAAGACCGTCGGCAATGAAACCATCACAGGCCGCCTGGGGAATGGCTAACAGAGCAATTAGCATGTCGCGGGGACCGATTTCTTCTATGGGAACTGCCATCGGGAGACGAACGTCAGAACGTAACAGCCAGGAGAACTCCTCATAGGTCGGGCAGAGCTCATCTAGTCCAAAGCGGAAGAGATGGTCCGCAGGACTCCAGAAATACAAGGCACCTAACAGAAAGGAAAAATCGACGGGACGATGGCACCAACCCGCTAAAGGACTGAAGGCACCAAAGTTCAGACCATTTTCGGAAGATATCAAAGCATCTCGAGCATTGACATAAGAAAAATCAGATTTTGTGCAATAAGAAGACATTTTTTGGAAGGTGTGGGGATGAAGGAAGGAAGATGGGTGTATTTATAGCAAAAAAAAAGAGAGACATGTACCTGTTTGTCGCGCGACAAACCCATATCTTAGGGATTGTCGCGCGACAAACCCCTTTTGGGGTCACCCTAATTTGGTTTCTTCTTACACATAACAGTCATTTTTGCCAAAAGAATCATTTTTTAGATGCTTTCTTGTTCTCACTTTGCTCTTTGTTTACAGGAAAAACATCACTACACTACAAGGTATGGCTTCTAAATCACTGACTCTTATATATATATATATATCTTTCACACACAGAGAATAAAAGTATAATCAAACACAGATAAAGATATTTTATAAATCCTATAAAAGAACAGTTTCATGTCTAAAATAAATACATATCTGTCCAAAACTAACACTAAATGCAGAAAGGGAAAACTAATCTACTCGGGCGCGTTTTGACACGCTCCCACTATCGCCCGAGCCCTCCTCGGGAGTAAGATCAACAACTGGGATGCCAGGAATAGGAGGAACTGCCGCCTGAGAAGGCCCCGTGGACTGGACCGGTGCCGTAGCACGGATCACCGACGATCGGGAACGCCTGGAAGTCCGACTACTGCTCCTCCGAGAATCCGTCCGGGCATGAGAGGAAGTCAGGGGGACGTCCGGCCGTAAGGAGATGTCGATAGCCCTCTGATAATCACGCATGTAGGCTGGAAGGTCTCGACCGACATACTGGAGCAGGTTCCAGCTGTAGAGGTACTGGGCGTGCCAAGCCCGTAGATCTGCCACCCGAACACTCACCCGCTGTAAAAAGACATAAGATAAAAGAATCAGCACAGTCAAAAAAGATAGATATAGATGTAAAGGTACCAAGAGAAGTTGAAGAAAGCACCTCGTCATCAGGGCGACCACCCAGATAGTCAAAAGTATCCTCAGGAAGAGGGTACTCCGGGACGGGATATCGACGTAATCCAGCGCCAACGTAAGAGATGTCCCTGGGAAGTGGAGGTAGATCTACCCACGGAATAGACGACCCCGCCGGAACACCAGCAGAAGTGGACCCGCCCTCCTCACGGATCGGGAACAAGGGAGGCTGGGATGAAGAACCCCCGAAACCTGGAGATCGGGCAGGAGGACCCATGACAGTCGCCGGAAAAGAAGTCAACGTGGCGTAGGTACGGACCCCCGGAGGATCCACTATGGCCGTCGCCCTCAAAGGAGGTACCCCACTAGAAGGAGTAGCCGCCGCAGCAGGAGGAGTCCGCCCAAACTGCTCGTAGTCTGCCCCAAGGTCCGCAGGCTCCCAGGACCTCTCAGACAATCCCGCTCTCCCCTTAGCAGCCTCAGCAGCAGCAAAAAGGACCCCCGGAGACACAGAAGGGCCGGTGGGAAACTCGAAACCCTTAGTACGCTGCTCCCTCACAGGTGTCGCCTGAGGCGACGGCTCCGGAACCGCTGTCGCATCACCTCCCTCGCCCTCTGGCCGACCACCACCCTCGGCCGCAGCAGGAACATCCCTCTCTCCCTCAGGATCCTCGTCCTCAGAATCCGGAATGTTGTCCCTCTGATCGGGGATAGGTGGCAAGTGACCCGGAACCGCCCTAGCTAAATGGGTCTGTCCCCGTATGAAGTTGGGATCACCTCCCAATGCCCGGTACCTCTCATAGAAGACCCGTCCCCGAGTCCCCTTCGGCTCCCTCAACAGATAACGGGCAGCAAAAACAGGGTAGTCTCCCTCCTCGACGAACGTCTGGAAGCCGAGTCCGTCGACCAAGGCCTGCACCATCACCGGATCGATCTCGCCCGTCCGCCTCATCAGAACAGGAGGGAATAATGGAACACGAGGCCACTGGGACGGCGTGTGCTGGCGAATGACCCTCTCGCCCAAGTAGAAGAGAAGGCCGTACTCATCCCGGATAAGCCGCCTAGTCCTCGAGGCGGTCAGGGCGCGGCCATACCCATAATGGGGACTCAGATCACCCCAAGGGGCCCACTCAACCTGAAAAGAAAACAAGTTTTTTATTCTCAATAATTTATATATTCTATCTAACTATCAAAAAGCAAGAGAACTAAAATATTTACCTGCTCCTCCAACAGGTCGTGAACGGCAGTAGCTCCGGTCTCCCGAGTCCGATATACATAGGGAGCCCGGTAGTTCCCCGCAATGAATCGGCGGAGAAAAGGGAACTGGTCCTCGTTCTCAACGAGGAGATCCACCTGGGCGCGACCCAGGCGGGTATAAGCAACAAACCAACTCTGAAAAGAAAAGATAAAAGAAATCAGCAATGATCAACAGGTAATATGTAAAGAACTAAAGCAAAAAAGGACTAAAGTATGTACCTCCCACAGCAGAGAAAAGCCCTTGAGGTTCAGGGCTAAATGGCGAGAGACCTGGTCCATGGCATCATAGAGGACTGCAAGAATGAAGCCTCCCCAGTCATAGTCAAACATGAGGCTGAAGTCCCGAAGATAGGGCAACCACCAAAGGTGAGCCGTGTCTCCACCACGTGCCTCGAATAAATCATGGAGTGTCAACAGAAGAAGGACGCGGGCATACTGGCGCGCCTCCTGACGGGTCATAGGAACCCCTGAAGCAACTAGCCAAGCTCTCTCTGTGGCTAGCCGCGTAACCAAGACACCCCGAGGAATCGTATCGCTGGAACTCCGCCGCTCCGGGAAGCATCCAAGCGCACTAACAATACCCTCTGCCGTCAGACGCAAAGGGACATCGATCTGAATGGGGACCCCCCCTGAAGGAATCCCGGTCAGAGCAAAAAGATCGAGGGGTGTCATCGTCATCTCACCCCAGCTCCAATGGAAGGTATGAGTAGTATCCCACTAATGGCAAGCCAGGGCCGACACCAAAACTGCCGCCCTAGAGACCCGCTCCGGGAGGGCGTCGAGGAGGGAGCCAAAAGGAGTCGCCAGAATCAACTCCTGGACAGGGGCCGGTGCCCGTCGCCACTCCGAAGATATAGTGTTGGGAGAACCCCAACCCCGGCCAACCCACTGCAGTCAAGAGAACGAGTATAGGGTTATAAGGGTAAATTATGTAATTTTCCAAAAACCTGAGGGTACTTTGGTGTAATTATGAGAGTTATAGGGCTATAAGGGTAAATTATGTAATTTTCCAAAACCTGAGGGTACTTTGGTGTAATTATGAGAGTTATAGGGCTATAAGGGTAAATTATGTAATTTTCCAAACCTGAGGGTACTTTGGTGTAATTATGAGAGTTATAGGGCTATAAGGGTAAATTATGTAATTTTCCAAAACCTGAGGGTACTTTGGTGTAATTATGAGAGTTATAGGGCTATAAGGGTAAATTATGTAATTTTCCAAAAACCTGAGGATACTTTGGTGTAATTATGAGAGATATGGGGTTATAGGGGCAAATTATGTAATTTTCTAAACCTGAGGGTACTTCGGTGTAATTATGAGAGTTATGGGGTTATAGGGGCAAATTATGTAATTTTCCAAACTTGAGGGTACTTTGGTGTAATTATGAGAGATATGGGGTTATAGGGGTAAAATTATGTAATTTTCCAAACCTGAGGGTACTTTGGTGTAATTATGAGAGATATATAAGGGTAAATTATGTAATTTTCCAAACCTGAGGGTACTTTGGTGTAATTATGAGAGATATGGGGTTATAGGGGTAAATTATGCAATTTTTCAAACCTGAGGGTTCTTTGGTGTAATTATGAGAGATATGGGGTTATAGGGGTAAATTATGCAATTTTCCAAACCTGAGGGTACTTTGGTGTAATTATGAGAAATATGGGGTTATAGTGGTAAATTATGTAATTTCCAAACCTGAGGGTACTTTGGTGTAATTATGAGAGATATGGGGTTATAGGGGTAAATTATGTAATTTTCCAAACCTGAGGGTACTTTGGTGTAAATTAAGAGAGATATGGGGGTATAAGGATAAATTATGTAATTTTCCAAGCCTGAGGGTACTTTGGTGTAATTATGAGAGTTATAGGGCTATAGGGGTAAATTATGTAATTTTTCCAAAACCTGAGGGTACTTTGGTGTAATTATGAGAGGTATGGGGTTATAAGGGTAAATTATGTAATTTTCCTAAACCTGAGGGTACTTTGGTGTAATTATGAGAGATATGGGGTTATAGGGGTAAATTATGTAATTTTCCAAAACTGAGGGTACTTTGGTGTAATTATGAGAGTTATAGGGTTATAGGGGTAGATTATGTATTTTTCCTAAAAACTAAGAGGTATCACAGGTAAAAGTATGTGTTCGCTAAAATCGGGCGTTATTCCTAGGCAGACATGCATACTGACATTATTGAAAATGAAATACAGGAAACGACAAGAAACAGAACAGATAAAGAAGACATACCAGAGATCGACGGCGAATCTCGTGAGAGACAGGCTCCATCAAGAGCCACGGGACATCCGGGACTGGAGCAGCTCGGATAGCATCTCGATAGACCACCGCTCGGCCGCGGTCTATCCCATCCTCATCGTACCAATCCAAGTCCGCCCAGTCGTCATGATGAGGGCTACAGCGGAGAACGCCCTGAGCGTCAGTGAAGGTGACCTCCTCCTGGTCACCCTCCAGTCTGTCGGGATGAGCAGGGTCCATCGGTATAGGTAGAATGTATGAAAAAGGCCAGAAAAGTCGGAAACACGGCAGAGCTTCCGCGCTAGAAAGAAGAGAGAAAGAGAGCTAGAGAGAGAAAGAGAAGGGAGAGAATGAGGTGGAATGAGCTCAGCAGGAGGCTTATATAGTGGGTCAGTTTGTCGCGCGACAAATGGCCACATTGTCGCGCGACAAAGGGCTCCCCACCGAAGTGTCGCGCGACAATCTCCCATCCCCCCTAATTTTTTGACCTTTTTCTCATTTTTATCTCCTGCAGGAGGACTTCCGAGAAGCGGTTTTCGAAATTTTTGCTAAAACCGCACACCCATGATAAAGATTTCAAAAGAGAAAACTTCCATATCATCTCTCCGAAAAATGCGAGAACAGAATGCCGCGATTAAAAGTAGTCTCTGATCTCACAGAAGGACTGAGACCATCAAATAAGAAAAGGCAGAATAGCGAGATAAGACGGGAATAGAAAAAATTGAAAAAGTAGAAAAGAGAAATAACCCGTATGAGCGCCCAAAGCGAGCGAGAGAAACAGAAATGCAGAGTGGCAGGGAGAGCCACACCAAAAGTGACAGCTAGGCCAAATCGGCTCAGGGCTTCGTTTTGGGTGAGTAAGGCTCCTGATCACGACAAAGGGATGAAAAGACTCCTGGTCAAAAACAGAGAGGGCCAGGAAAAGTCTTTCCCAAAAGAGGGAGAAATAAGGGCATCAAAAAAAAAACACAGAAAACGATGTTGGGCCCACCAAAAAGAGAAACTGAGAAAAGAACAGAGATCAGAGATTGGACTTTTAGACAAATTTTCTTTTCAGCACGATACAGGAGAGATGGTTTGGAAAATCCTCGAATCATCACGCTGCGGAAAGCAAAAGAAAATCGAAGACTGCCTTCTGAGAAAAGTATCCTCACTCGAGGAAAACATGAGAACAAAATTCAAGAAAGATACAGGAAAGCGGATATTCGGTTAAGATTAGACCTCGAGGAGCTCTTCTCACCATCACGAAAACTTCTCTCTCTCACTCTAGCAGTCTAAAGAGAGACAAATTAAAAATTTTAACAAAAATCACAAACACAAGCCCTCTTCAGAGGCAAAATCACAAGCCCTCTCCAGAGGCAAAAGTTACTCATGAAAGTCCTCCCAGAGGCATTTTTCCTTCTTACAGATCTAGAAGCCCTCCCAGAGAGGCACAACGGTAGTCCTCCCACCTGAGGCGAAGCCCTCCCAGAGAGGCACAACGGTAGTCTTCCCACCTGAGGCGAAGCCCTCCCAGAGAGGCACAACGGTAGTCCTCCCACCTGAGGCGAAGCCCTCCCAGAGAGGCACAAACGGTAGTCCTCCCACCTGAGGCGAAGCCCTCCTAGAGAGGCACAACGGTAGTCCTCCCATCTGAGGCGCAATGGTAGTCCTCCCACCTGAGGCGCAAAAAAGATCAATGGTAGTCCTCCCATCTGAGGCAAGTGGAGCAAGTCAAAGCCCTCGAGAGAGGCAATGAGGTAACAAAAGCCCTCTCCGGAGGCAAAACCAAACACGAAGCCCTCTCCGGAGGCACTCACAAGCACTTTTTACATAAACACTTCTTTAGAGTTCATGCGGGAGCCATGGATCATGGTCTCTTCCAGTCGCCTCAATTCCTTGCAAGCAAGGAGCTTGAGTCGAGAGGGTCTGTAGACACCCCGATCCGTGACCCCCGCAAGAACCCTAACGACCTACGAGACTACTATTTTTGGAGTCCAGGACACACCCGAGCACCCGAAACTACCCCCGGGGGGGGGGGTTTGTTGCGCGACAAACCTATTTTTATCAAGGATTGTCGCACGACATATCACATTGTCGCGCGACAATCATTGGAATGTCGCGCGACAATCCCACTATGTCGCGCGACAATCCCTCTCTGCACCCGACCAACCACTTTCTGACACATCACAGTGTCAGGACCCATCACTTCAGCCGTTTGTCGCACGACATACAGGAATGTCGCGCGACAAACAGATATGTCGCGCGACACTTGCCCTTTTTGGGAAAATGTCGCGCGACAATCTTCCCCGAGCAGTATAAATAAGCCAACACCCTCAAGGGTTAGTAGGAGGCAGGAAAAAAAGAGAGGTGGAAAAAGGGAGCTTTAGTCTGATTTTATTTTCAAGCATTGTATGCTATCATCTTATCTCTGAAGAATTATCGAATCTATTCCCGACACTCGACGTGTCCCGTCTCTGGAATCGAATTCTCGAAAATATCTGAAGAAGGAGAAGATTGTTATCGCCGGAGATCTCTCTGCCATATTATATTCTCTTTCTTATTATTATTATTCTCGTCGGGAAGGTAAATAAAGTTTCTTCTGGTAAATAAAACGGGTCTATCTGTGTACTTGTTTTATTTCTGTTGTTTTGTCCACATTTTATTTGAATAAACTTATTGCCAAGTTATAAATAGTCTACTATTTTCAAAACAAAAGACCCTGATAAAACTATTTTCAAAACCAGAAGAATAAGTACGTTATCGTCCGAATAAAATTCTGTTTGCAAAACCCGGACTGATAAGACTTATATAGGAATTAAAAATCAACATATCCTGTCTTCTCTATAGACTGCGATGTGTCTGATATTTCTCCTCTCAAGAGTCACGATTCCATATTAAATTAGTCCCGATATTAGATCCGAACTTTCACAAAAGTAATCACAACCCGAGAAAACCGTCATTATCTGGGAAATAATATGGGATACTCTCTTTAAAAATAAATATAACTTTTGTCATTTGTATTTTACATCTTTCAAAACAAAGACATCGGATCTCGGAACACAAAGGCTTTTCATACCCCTTTCCCGTTTTTTTCCTCCGAAATTAGGGTTTTCATTGGAAAAGTAGTAGACTGTCAGTAAAAGCATCCAAGTTTTTCAACATAAAATAAACATATAAGTCCACTAGAGACCGAAAGGGCGGAATGGGTGCTTAACACCTTCCCAAACCGTAATATAGTTCCCGAACCTTATAGAATCCTGGTTTCGCAGACAAACGTGTAAAGAAAGGCTTATCTGTAGCCTTTCCCCTTACACACCCCCTTTTTATCCGTTTTCTCGTAAAACGTACTGGCGACTCTGAACAAACCCCTTTGCATCTAGAATAGACGTAGGGACACCCAATATGAATCATCAAACAACTCCAAGGAAATGGAGCGACGGAATCCCTTCCGACGCTTCAGACGCCCAACGAACGGGGACGAGACCCGGGGGTCGCATTTGCGGATTCTCACAACTACATAGTTCAGAATCGACCCCCAAGTAATCATCCAGACTTTAAAAGAGGTCCATTTTCCTCATGAGGTCATGATAGGTCTTCCCCGAGCTGCTTGTCCAGCAATGAACTCGGCCGCTGTCACATAGGCGGCTGCATGTCAGCTCGAGGTCGGCGGGGTAAAAATTTACCATTAATCCTCACCATCAATTACCCCCTATCCTCGTCATCCAGATCAAGGGAGCTGGTTGAGGGGGATAAGAATTAATGCTTCAGGTTATTTGGGAGGTCCCCCAAGCTCTGTGTACCGAGTGATGTGCACGGGGACCTTCAAGGGAGGTCGAAATTAATTTAGTCCTAAAACATCTCGGATATCTTGAATTTTAGGAGCTTCTGTCCTGGTTCGAGCTCTTTGGCACAACCATTCATTTTTAATTAATACGGTCGTTCCATATTTCTTGGAGATTGTGCTGGCGGTGGGTCTCCGATTGGATAGTTAAGGCCTTTGAGAAAACACTTAGTTTCTCTAGTACACCCTATAAAGGCTCTCATACCTTAGAGAATTTTTTTTTCGCTTTCCATTTCTTCTTCTCTTAAACCCTAAGCATGTTAGAGATTTAGAGCCTTCTAAGCATCCTTTCTTGTCGCATTGTCCTTTTACCCTAGCTTACAGACCTTTCTCTGAAAACTCCTTCAAGAGGTTTTCGAGCGTTTCTCTGGATACCTTTGTCAGGTTGATTCCCTATTTCGCTCCTTCTTCTCCTCTCCATACTTTAGCGGCTCTGATGGAACACTTCACCAGTCAGACCCAGGGTCAGGGAAACCTTTCCAATGCAGAGCAGGGACCCTCCGAGGTGAACGTACCCCGCCTTCTTTCTGGCGTGAGATCCATTGAAATTTTGGACTGCGAGGGAGAGTTGGTTTGCATCTGCCTCCCTCCTTGTGTGCCCGACGACTTAAAGGCCATCGACCAGTACTCAGAGTATCTCAGTTCTTTGGCCAGTTTTTGTATACTTTCGACCTTTTCTACACCTGATATCCCCAGACTCAAGGACAGATACTCACTTCCTGATTCGGTCAGGATCAAGACTCCAGGACCAGAGGAAAGAGCCTGCTATTATAGGCCTGGGGAGGTCTATTTTTATGAGGACGCCTTCGAACACGAGCTGAGATTCCCCATGGACGATCATGTGAGAGAATTATTGGTGACTATGGACCTCGCCCCTGCTCAAGTCAGTCCAAACACGTGGTCCTGCCTGATAGGATCGGTGCTGATATTTAGGGTCGTTTCCGCTGGGAACCACAACATAACCAGGAGGAGTTCACCTCCTTGTTTCAACCAAAGGACAACGGCGGGAAGAATAAGGGTGTTTTCAACTGCCCCACGAGGCTAGGGGCCGCGAAGATCATCCATGGCCTTCCAGATAACATCGCCAACTGGAAAAAATGATTCTTTTTTTGTCTCTAGGGAGGACTAGGAGCATGATTCAAGATGTCCTAGTATCCATGACCTCAAACGCTGACTTTCAGAGCCCGATTTTATTAGTAAGTTTTTTCTTTAGTGCCAAATGGGTTCGTTTATGTACTCAACACCAGGGCTCTCAATATTTTTCTTTGTTTCTTGTTTCTCAGTAAAGGAAAGGAGACCGGTCCAAGTGAAGACTCTTGAATGGAGGACGCCAAAGATTTTTTACTTAAACACTATGTGGATATCGTGGCTCCCAAGATGCTGTGGAGGTACGGCTTGGGCCGCAGACCTTCTAACATGGAGTCTCACATCCTCACCGTGGAGGATCTTCCTCTTTTGGACGTACTTCTGCCGTCCGAGCGGAATGATCTCAGGCTCCAATCTTCTAAGACTATTCAGAAAGGGGGCAATGACCGAGCTCCCGAAGTTGTAGCCCCAGCAGAAAGCCCCGAAGGGGAAGATCAGCCCGTCTCCCCTGGAGACAAAGTATTAACCGTAGCCCCTCTTCAGCAGGTACCTGTGATGCCAAAGAAAAGTAAGTTTTTGACCTGCCCCTCTCTCTCCTTTTGTACTCATAGCCCTTGCTTTTCGCTTTCTCTGACTTTGTTTTTTTTTTCCAACCCTGGTCTTCGAAGTAAACACCGAGAAGGCTACAAAAATGAGGACTGCACTGGCCAGGGGCTTGCCTCCCTCCAAGAGATTAAAGGGACCAGGTAGAGGTGGGGAAACCACTTCGAAGCAACTTCAGGCTCCTATACCACCCCCAGTGGCTGCTGTCAGGCCTGCTAGTCCTCCACCAAAAACTGTACAAAGCTGGGCGAAGCTCATCAACGCCCCCTTTAGAAGACTTCCATCCTCTTAGCCCTGAGAGGTCTTCTTTGGAGAGGAGGGGGCTTCAGAAGGTAAATCCCCTAGTCCTCCTCATAAAAACGATGAGCTAGGGACCACGGAAGAGAATGTGGTGATCACAGGAGCTACGGATGCCCCGGGGTCGACCTCTAAAGAACAAGCTAATACAGTAGCGCCTGATCCCAATATCCAAGGTAGTTATGCGTTCTTCGTACTGTGCTACTCCCTGCTTCCCTTATCGTAGAGGCTCCTAGAGCAGGCAAGGGAGAGAGGGACAAGCTCGTTGGCCAGCTCCTTTAGCCTTCACATGAGTCAGGTGCGTGTTTCTTTTATTCTGAGTTCATTTTTTTGAGTTCCTTAAGCATAGCCTGTCTCTTTATTTCTTCGCAGGCCATGAATTTATTCTTCTCGACCTTTCACTTGGCTGAAGAGGGTTCCAGCGCAGTGGCCAACTCTGTCCGTCAGGAGGAGCTCACCAGAACACAAAACGAGCTCTATATTACCAAAAATGACTTGGAGAGGGCTAAAAATGACAAAAAGGTCATGCTGGAATAGCTGAGCAACGCCTTGTCAGAAACAGAGGGCCTAAAAAATAAAATGGGCGACTTCAACGCCATGTTCTCCCGCCTGGACTCTGAGTATAAGGTGTTAGGACAAGAGTGCGAGGCATCGAAGAAGGAGGCCTTTAGCTTCAAGAAAGAGCTGATCAGCGCCAGAAGGGATCTCCAGGCTGCTGGGTCTGCACTTGAACTGGCTCAACAATCCTCTGAGTTAGACCGCAAAAGGAGGGAAGATGCTGAGGTGGCCCTTAGAAGCACACAGGCTCGACTTTCTGATCTGGAGGAGGAGTTGAAGGGGCTGAAGGAATCCCTCCCTAAGGTAAGAGTTCAAGCCGTCGAGGATTTTTGTAACTCCGAGGGCTCGTTACTAAGGATCTCTGATTCCTTTGTAACTGATTTTTACAAGTGCAAGGAGTAGGCATTGCAGAGACCAGGAGAGCTCGAGGGGTTAGAGGCTCCTTCAGAGATTGATATGACTCCTAAGTTGGGAGTTAAGATTGCAGAAAAGATGACTGACGCCCTTGTTGTGCTGCAGTTAATACATGCCGAGGGGCCTGACATTCACACCAAGTGGGAAATTGGTGTCCCTTCCCCCACGAGGCCTAAAGCAGAAGCTGGTGATGGCGATGAGTAGTAGTTGTAATAGCTCCCTTGTATAAAAATTTAGGACCCATGTGATCTATCGTAACTTTGATAGCTCCTTTGTATAGAAGTCTAGGACCCATGTAATCTTTTTATCACGGAATGGAAATGATAGTTTGGGTGCTGGAAGAATAACGTTATCTGTCTTGCTTTTATTCTTGCTTCTGTTTTTGTCTGCGTTGTACGTGTGAGATATAACAAAATGAGCTTTGTAGATATATTAGCTCTATAAGTGCGTCAATGTATTACCCCCACTACGCAGTCTAAAATCAAGCAAGATTAATGCCCCCACCACGTATCTTAACGAGCTAGGCATCCAATAAATTGACCTCTTTATGAGAGGGTTTTTATAAACAGTGTTAGTGTGCTTCTGGTGAGATGAACACTTACTAATCTGACCTCTTTATAAGAGGGTTTTTATAAATAGTGTAAGTATGATTTTGGCAAGCTGAACACTTATTGAACTGACCTCTTTGTGAGAGAATTTTTATAAACAGTGTAAGTGTGCTTCTGGCGAGCTGAACACTTACTAAGTTGACCTCTTTGTGAGAGGATTTTTATAAACAGTGTACGGGTGCTTCTGGCGAGCTGAATACTTACTAAACTGACCTCTTTATGAGAGGGTTTTTATAAACAGTGTAAGTGTGCTTCTGGCGAGCTGAACACTTACTGAACTGACCTCTTTGTGAGAGAGTTTTTATAAACAGTGTAAGTGTGATTCTGGTGAGCTGAACACTTACTAATCTGACCTCTTTATAAGAGGGTTTTTATAAATAGTGTAACTTACAAGCAACGAAGTATCTTAATGAAACATTTCATTCGCATTATTTCGAATCTTTTGCAAAAGTATAGGATGTCCTGACTTAAGGGTAGTATTTTTTGAGGTGTTCTATGTTCCACGACCTCATGAGCTCCATGCCATCTGAAGTCTTTAGGTAATAAGCGCCTGGCCGGCAGACTTTAGTGACCACATAGGGGCCTTCCCATTTCGCAGCGAGTTTGCCATGTTCAGAAACCTTCGTCCCTAGGGTGACTTTTCGGAGTGCCAAGTCGCCAACACTCAAACTTCGGCGCTTGACCTTTTTGCTATAACTTTTGACCATGCTTCTTTTATATGATTCTTCTTTGATTCGAGCCTGTTCTCTCCTTTCTTCGAGAAGATCTAGGTTAGCCATCAGGTCTTTCTCATTGAGAGCCTGGTTGTGATAGTTGATTCTGTAAGTCGGGACCCCTATTTCCACCGGGATGACTGCCTCTGTTCCATAGGTCAGGGAGAAAGGGGTTTCTCCTGTTGGGCCTCTGATCGTGGTTCTGTAAGCCTATAGTACTGAGGGGAGCTCTTCAGACCAGTTTCCCTTTGCGTCGTCGAGCCTCTTTTTCAGCGAGTTTAGCAATGTTCGATTGGTGACTTCTGCTTGGCCATTGGCCTGGGGGTGAACAGGTGAATTGTAGCGGTTTTTAATTCCATGTCCTTTATAAAAGTCCCTGAAGTGATCGCAATCGAATTGCTTCCCGTTATCAGTGATCAATACTTTAGGAGCCCAAGTAGCTTTACTACTTCTGGCCCCCGCACAAGCCTTCATGAATTTTCAGCAGAGCTACTTGGGCTTGGTGTGGGTGTAGGCATAGCAAGAAAGGGAGGACGTATCCCCTTTTGTATAGTGTTGCTTCAATGACCATGTATCGGTTTGACACGTACCTTATTCTCTTGGCCATCTTTCTGTCTTTCGGGAGAGCCCTGTCGATAAGGTAATTCAAAATCGGGTCAATCTAGCATTTACAGATTTGTACTGGGGCCACGTCCAGCCCTATGGGCTCATCTATGGCTTTTCTCTCCAGATATTCGACGTGCACCCCACTCGGTAAGTCCGAAGTCGTGGTCAACTTGGCCAGGTGGTCTGCCTTGTTGTTTTGAGCTCACGTGACTTTGATGAAGAATATGTTAGCGTATTTTTGAGCCGCCTCTTTGACCTTGGCTAAGTTAGCGGCCATGCGATCTTCTTTTTCCGTATTGCGGCCGAGTAATTGGCTAACCACCACCGCATAATCGTTGTAGACCACCACTTGCCTTGCTCCTAGGTCACTGGCTATTCTTAAGCTTGAGATTATGGCTTTGTACTCAGCCTCATTATTAGAAGCTTTGAATAGGAATTTCAGCGCTATCTCCAGAGTGTTAGCCTCAGGAGTTATCAGTACCACACCAGCTCCGGATCCCTGTAGGTTGGAAGCACCATCGGCGTGCAAGACCCATATGGGTACTCCTAGTAACAAATTCATTGAATTGGCCGGGGTCGAGGTGCTCGGGTCCGCAAGTGGTATTAGCTCTGGAGATTCTTCAATTTGGTCTTTAGCGTAAGTGAATTCGACTATGAAATCGGTAACAGCCTAGCCCCTAATTGAGGTTCGAGGATTGTAGTTAATCATGAATTGCTCGAGTTCGACGGCCATATGGCCAGTCGGCTTGATTGCTCCGGCCTGTCGAGGATCCTTCGCAACGGCTGGTGAGTGAGCACGTCTATGGTGTGGGCCTGAAAGTAGGGTCTTAGTTTTTGGGAGGTGATGAGCAGATCATCGGCCAATTTTCCCAATCTGGGGTAGTTCAGTTCGGCATCTTGCAGAGCTCTGCTCATGTAGTACAGCGTCAATTGAGTTCCCTCTTCATCCCTCATCAGCGCTGAGCTGACCGCCGTCCGTGATATCGCCAGATATAGGCTCAGGACTTCCCCCTTTCTTGGGGAGCTTAGGAGGGGGAGCCCCAAGGTATTGTTTGAGCTACTGGAAAGCTAACTCGCATTCTTCGATCCATTCGAAGGCCTTCCACAATGTTTTAAAAAAGGGTTGGCACTTGTCAGTTGCTCTAGAGATGAATCTGTTGAGAGCGGCCACTCTCCCCGCCAGGCTTAGACGGGGACTTCATGTCAATGAGTGCTCGTATTTTCTCCGAGTAAGCTTCAATCCCTCTTTGGGTGACCATGAAGCCCAAGAATTTTCCCCCTTTAACTCCGAAAGCACACTTGGCCGGATTAAGGGACATGCCGTTCTGTCTGAGTATGGTGAAAGCTTCGTTGAGGTCGGACACATGGCTCATGGTTTTAAGGCTTTTGACCAACATGTTGTCGACATAGATTTCCATGTTTTGACCTATCTGGTTTCTGAACAGCGCATTCATCACCCTTTGGTAGGTTGCACCCGCATTTCTTAAACCAAAAGGCATGGCCTTGTAGCAGTACGTGCCTTCGTTTGTGACGAATGAGGTCTTCTCCTCATCTTCTGGGGCCATCCTGACCTGATTGTAGCCAGAGTATGCATCCATGAAACTTAACATTTCATGGCCCGTGGTGGCGTCCACAAGTTGGTCGATCTTGGGCAATAGGAAACTGTCTTTTGGGCATGCTTTGTTGAGGTCTTTGAAATTCACACACATCCTCCATTTTTCTCTATGCTTGTTTTTAGCACCACATTAGAGAGCCATTTCGGGTAATGTACCTCCTAAATAAAACCAGCTCATAGGAGTTTTTGAACTTCCTCCTTGGCGGCCAAGTTCCTCTTTGCTGCGAAACTTCTCTTCTTCTGCCTTATAGGAGTGACGCAGGGGTCGGTGTTTAACCTGTGTACCATAACCTTTGGGTTAAGCCCCTTCATGTCACTGTGGGACCACGCAAAGACATCTGCGTTAGCCCGGAGGCGCAGACAGAGCTCTTCCCGAATTTATGCACATAGTTGATCGCTGACTTTCAGGACTCTGTCAGGCTGGGAGGGATCCAGGACAAAATTTTCTAAGTCTTCCACCGGCTCGCCTCGGAGCTCTTTCTCTTCATCTCTGGGATCTAGAGTGTCTATCTTCTATTTTTCTGCGGGGGTTTCTATCTCGGCCATCATGACGTCGGAGGTCCTAACTTCTTTCAATGATCCAAATTGGCAGCTGCGGGCTTCGGCCTGATTTTCCTTGCACTCATCGACCCTGTGAGGGGTCGGGAATCTCAGGGTCAAGCTACAGGTCGAGATGGCAGCCTTAATTTCATTGAGTGTTCCTCGGCCGAGAATAGCGTTCTAATGGGGAGCTCTGTCTAGTATCAAAAACTCGGCAGTTATGGTGATCTGTTTGGGGATCGTCCTTAAGGTTACAGCGAGCTTGATCGTTCCTAGAGATTTAGTCTTTTCTCCTGAGAATCCAACTAAGGTGACCGAGGAGGGAGTTAAATGTTCTGTGGCGAGACCCATGGCCTTGAAGGCGCTGTAGTACATTAGGTTGGAAGTGGCCCATGTGTCAATAAGGATCCCATGGACATTGTGATTGCCCAGCATCGCTATTACTACCAAAGGGTCATCGTGAGGGAAATCTACTCCGATCATGTCTTCATCGCTGAAAGCAAGCTCTTTGACGTCGTATTTCACCATTTTGGTAGTTCTGAAGCCGAAGCATTCTGCCTTTGAGCTTAGGGTTTTGGCCAGCCTGATGTAGGCCTTTTTAGATTTATTGCTATTTTCGGAGTAAGAGGAACCTCTTTCAATCATAAATATCTCGTTTTCCGGGGCCTTTCCCTTAGTATCAGAAGGAGCCCCCTTCTTTTTGTCAACGTATTGCCTGAGCTGCCCTCTCTAAATGAGTTTCTCAATTTCTCCCTTTAACTTCCAACAGCTATCGGTCTCATAGCCGTGGTCTTTGTGGTACCAGCAGTACTTGGTGGTGTCCCGTTTCTCTTCAGGTGTCCTCATTTTTCGGGCTTCGGGGATTAGCCCTGGGTCTAACTTGGCGTAGACTTCCCCCATAGGAGCCGTCAAAGGAGTGAACTGTTGGCGCGCCCTGCTGTCCTTTGGATCGGTTTTGTCTACTTCTTTCTTATTCCTCTTGCCTTCTTTCTCCTGACTGTGGCGGGGGGGGGGGGGCTGTCCCTCCTTTGACGCTTGGAAGAAGATAAGAGGGCTGACATACCCGCTAGGTTTCTTCCTTGTAAATTTTTCTCGACCCCAACCTGCTTATTGACCTCATCTAGGAGTTCAAACATCATTTTTGGAGCCATTCTTGCCAGCATCATAAGGCAATACAGGGAGGTTACCCCCTCCATTAAGGCTGCCACCGCCACCCCTTCGTTTAAGCCGGTGACTGTGAGGCTCTCTTGGTTAAAACGGCGGGCGTACTCTTTTAGACTTTCGGTGGGCCCCTTCTTTATGGTGAATAGATGAGTGGAGGTTTTGGACTACTGCTTGGTTCCCATAAAGTGTGAAACGAACTTGGTACCGAGCTCCTGAGAGCTCGAGATTGACCCTGGCAGTAGACTGTTGCACCAGGTCCTGGCTGCTCCCTTCAGAGTAGTGATGAAGGCTCTACATATCACACCGTTCGAGACATTCTGGAGCCCCATCATGTTTTCGTATTGCTGCTAGTGATCCACGGGATCAGTGGTTCCATCTTATGATTCCAGCGCTGGGAGTCTAAACTTCTTTGGGACGGGACAATTCTGAATATGGTGGGTGAATGGAGACCTGGCGTCCCTTACCAGAGTTTCCGCCGAGCTCCCCGCCATGTGACCAATAGTCTTTATCATTTCCGCCATTTGGGCCTCCATTTTGGTCATCAGTCTTCTTTCGACCTTTTTGACCGATTTTTTATGAGAGATTCTATTAAAAACAGACCCTCGGGGTCTGGCTTCCGCATCACGCTCCATCATTCTACCCGACGAGGGTGGAGGTAGCCCGATATTCGGGCTCTGATGTCTTAAAAACTCGTCTGGGCGTTTTTTACGAATCACATTGATTCGTGGGTCCCTTGCTGGCATGGGAGGGAGTGAGGCTGGAATTTTTTCATACGAGGTCCCTCTTTTGGAGCTGGAGTGGAAGGACTCGAGCTCGCCAGGCCTATCGCGGTTCCCCTCGAATCCTCTACCACGGCCCCTAGTCTTTCTCTGACCTGGACTCGTGGAGGGATCGGGCAAATGGCAGCAGACACAGAAGCTGAGGACGACCTGCTCCTCGTGCTGACTTGGGGACTTTGCCTTTGGGCTAGGAGTCTATTGATTCGGACTTGAAGGGCAGCTTGCCGTTCTTGTAGAGCCAATACAAGGTCTGGCTGAGTTTGTCTTGAAGACATAGTGAAATTCTTGGGTGGTTATGCAGTTTTTTAGGAAATGTACGTGACTTCGGTAAAAATACTATTCTTTCCCATAGACAGCACCGAACTGTTGGTGCTGAAAACTAGGAGGTCGTTTTCAGCGCCACACAGTCAATTCAATTATGACAAATGATAAGAGTGATGAAGGAAAAAGTGTTGAATCTTTGAGAGAATTGATGACTTATAGAGGAGGTTGACCTCGTAAGGAGATACGGGTTATTCCTCCCAGTGTAATGGAGCTCGGAGCTCGGTTTGCCTTATATTGATAATAAATTTGCAAGTACATAGACTCTCAAAAATCTTTCTTGTTGCTCTCTTTCCCTACTGTTATAGTAAATTGGAGGAGCTGAGCTATTGTAAGTTCAGTCTCTTATAAAGAGAATCTTGGTTACAAATCACCTAGAACTGCTCATCCCTCACTACCCTTATTTTTTAAGTATATTCCTTTTTTTGCTATCCTTAATTAGGAACTCTCTTTCCTTTTTTTCTTGTTGGTCGCGGAAGTAAATGCCCCCCTTGTATATATATCATTGGGGGAAACGTTTCGTCAGGACCCCCCGAAGAGAGTCTAGAGCCATGCTTGCATCAGTACCTACTCTGGCATTGCTTCTCCATTAATTCCGGTGCATTAAATACAGTGGGTGTGCATTTAATGATAGTAAGGGAAGCTCTGCGCGTTCGGTAAGGCAGGTGGCAGTCGTCCATGCCTTCGCCAACCACTCTGGCAAAATGGTTGAGCGACGAAGGGTAGATGCAATTCTCGAGCTCACTGAAAGGGCTCTAGAGCCCATGTTTTACACTACAATGTTAAGAATCGACCCCCAAATAATCATCTAGACTTTAAAAGAGGTACATTTTCCTCATGAGGTCATGATAGGTCTTCCCCATGCTCCTTGTCCAGTAATGAACTCGGTGACTGTCGCGTAGGCGGCCACGTGTCAGTTCGAGGTCGGCGGGGTAAAAATGTACCATTAATCCGCACCATCAATAATCATATTCTAATTTTGAAATTAATGTACCCTTGTAGAATAAATTGTAATGAATAGAAAGTTAGGGGATCATATATATAAACACACACACAGAGCTAAACCTCTATAAATTTATAGTTTTCTCTATTCTTTTAACAAAATTTTGTGGTGCTTCCTAAAATTTCAGTTTGATTTACTTCAAAAAGAATAGTCCAATTTGGTTTCCATACTCTTTATAGTTTTAAATTTATTTTTAATATGATTAGTTCTTGACAACAAAACTGATATAATATAATGCAATTTCTTATATTAATTATATTTTGAAAAGAAAATTGTACCTTCGAGGGGGTGGGGGTTCATGTTACACCTTATTGGGGCCCTTCAAGTTTTCTCTTATAAGTAAAAATTATAATATATAGGGCTTAAACATATAAATACAAACACTAATCTTACGTACAATGATGTTTAAGGGTATAAAAATGTGCATAAAAAATCTTGTAACAATTGTAGGTTTTCCTCGATTAACTTTTTGTGAATTTGTTTTTATGTTAATTACTTTTATATGAAAAATAATTCCATCCTCCCCCCTCCTCCTCGTCCTTTAAATTTAAAATTATGGATCTGCCATTGAGATAGACATCCAAAAAGATAGATATCCAAAAACAAAGAGTGAATTTTTTTTGGGCGGGGGGGGGGGGGGGGGATGGAGAAACCATAATTAATCGATAAAAGATTCTCTAGAGGGTTGAGAAAGATAAATCCCTTTTTAAGAATTGAGGCAAGTGTATAAGTCATAAAGATCAATGGTGAGACGAAAATGCATATTTAAGAGTTAAAATATAATATATGTTATGCATAGAAATTTGTTGTGGAAATACTTTACTTTCTTGGTGCATCTGCTTTTGTATATAAGGGAAAATCCAAGATTTCTTGATTTATTTAGAAAAAATCCGTGGAAAATAATGGAACAAGAACTAGCTAGGTCAATGAAATCATGATTGATCGATAATGATAAGATCATGAGTTTGAATCCGACCCCAAAACACTTTAGTATTTTTGTTCAAAATAATAATAATGAGGGAAAAATAAGACACCACAAATCCCAAGAGGGAAACGAAACAAAGTACTCGGTCAAAGAGGCTGAATATTCTAGAAACTGCTAGCTAGTGACACTATTGTAATTACAACTAACAAAAACTCTTCAAAACTTGGAATCATAGTTCAAGCAATACAATAATTCTACTTTCTTTATTCTATCCCCACTTCACGTTAATCATGGTAAACTAATTAAAAGACCAGGTAATTGATGTGATTTTGCATAGAAGGAAAATTCCTATAAAGTTAAACCTTGTGATTTCGTCCGCATATAATCTTTTCAAGTGGCACAACTACATTATTATATTAAGACCTGTGGAAATTTCTTATGGAAATTAGAAGTTTTTTAGAAATTAAATGGTGTATTTTTTTTCATATCTAAGTAAGATGAAATTAATTATTGCTATATAAATATACATATGAAAGAAATTGCTACTTTTTTAAGAGGTAGGAATATGTTTAGCATCATGCAAAATATTTCTTAAGTACCATATTTCGAAGAATCGAGTTCTATGGGAAATCAAAAATGTGTATTATAATGGACAATGATATTTAAATTGTTGAATAATATATAGAAGATAAAAAAATTTGTATGGATGGAATTGTAATGCCTTTTTAAAGATCAGCAATGCCTTTACCCATGTCACAAATAGTTCATAGAGACGGAAGCAAATATTGCAAAGAGTTGAATCATGTCTATAAATTAGTGCTCTCCTTTCTAATCAACAATTTTTTACGGAAAAAATATATTATAGTGGTAAAAAGGCATTTTAAAAATATGGTAAAACTTTGTTTCATGATTGAAATTGGTGTATATTTATTTTTTCTTTATTCTTTTAACAATATTTTGTGACATCTTCTTATAAGTATACACACAAATTAAAACTCCACTTTTATTTGTTTCAAAATTGTCACGAAAAAGAAATTGAAGAGGAATTATGAATTGTATTGATATTCTCGATGATACAATGTACAATGAAGAGGGATATATATACTAGAGGAGCTAGGCTACAATTAGGTAACATATTACAATTAGGTAACATACAATTTGGTAACTTATAATTAGGAACCGTAATATATTCTAACACCCCCCCTCAAACTCAAGGTGGTAAGTGAGAGACCAGCTGGAGTTTGGAAATCAGAGCTTGGAAACGACTAGGCTGGTGGGCTTTGGTGAAGAGATCTGCAGGCTGGTCATCAGAAGTTACAGAAATAAGACGTATGTAGAGGCTGCGAATATGCTGGCGAATAAAGTGACAATCAATCTCAATGTGTTTGGTTCGTTCATGAAAAACGTCATTGTGGCTGATTTGGATGGCACTGCGGTTGTCACAATAGAGAGTAGTGGGAGAGTCCTGAGGAGCACCGAGTTCATCAAGGAGTCGTCGAAGCCATATAAGTTCTTGTGAAGTATCAGCTAGGGCATGGTATTCAGCCTCAGTACTTGATCGGGAAACAACAGATTGTTTCTTGCTACGCCAAGTAAGAAGAGAGTCCCCAAGGAAAAAACAGTAACCAGTAATAGACCGACGATCTGTAGGGTCACCAGCCCAATCTGCATCAGAGTAAGCGCGTAACACAAGAGATGATCTCGAAGAATAGTGAAGCCCGTAAAACATTGTCCCTTTGAGATAACGAAGAATGCGAAGGACGGCATCAAAGTGAGTAGAACGTGGAGCAGACATAAACTGACTGACAACATGAACAACATAATCAATATCTGGGCGCGTGACAGTAAAGTAAACCAAACTGCCAACTAACTGTCGGTATAGAGTGCCATCAGAGAGAGGAGTACCATCAAACGGAGTAAGTCTGACATTGGTGTCCAATGGAGTAGATGCAGTTTTACTGTCAGTGAGGCCAGCACGAGCCAGAACATCAGACGTGTATTTCACCTGGGACAAATAGTAACCCGTCGAGTCAGAAAGAACTTCAAGCCCTAAAAAATAGTTGAGTCGACCAAGGTCCTTCATCTCAAAGAACTGACTGAGAGACTTTTTGAGATTCGAGATACCAGAAAGATCATCGCCAGTAATTATCATATCATCCACATAGAGGAGAAGAAGAATAATCCCAGAATCTGTCTTTCGAATAAAGAGGCCTGAGTCTGAAGTACTGGAGGAGTAACCAAGCTTCGTGATAGTGGAGCTAAATTTTGCGAACCAAGCTCGAGGGGCTTGCTTGAGCCCATATAAGGCACGGCGAAGCTTGCAGACCTGAGTAGATTGGTGCGAATAACCGGGAGGGGGTTTCATATAGACTTCTTCTGTGAGATCCCCATTAAGAAAGGCATTCTTGACATCCATTTGAAAAAGATCCCATTTGCGAACAGCAGCAATAGCAATAAGACTGCGAACAGATGTCATGCGAGCGACAGGAGCGAAAGTTTCTTCATAATCTATACCATACTCCTGATTAAACCCCTTGGCTACAAGACGAGCTTTGTAACGATCAATTGAACCGTCAGATCGTGTCTTGATTTTATATACCCATTTACACCCAACTGCAGACTTTCCAGGAGGAAGATTCACTAGATCCCAGGTATGAGCTTTATCTAAAGCTTGCAGTTCTTCTGTCATAGCTTGCTGCCAAAGTGGATTAGTACTGGCTTCCTTATAAGAGGAAGGTTCATAGTGAGAAATCATGGTAGAGTAACAATGGTAGTCACGAAGATAGTGAGGAAGCTCTTTTACCCGAGTGGACTGTCGTTGTGGCTGAGGTATGATAGGATCAGCAGGCGAGACATCATCATTGGGAGGGACCGTTTGTTGAGGCTCGTCAGAATGAATAATATCAGATGAGGATGGGGTAAACAATTCAGCAGACGGTGGAACAAGTGGTTGAAGTGGTGGTGGTGGTGGGGGGGGGGGGACTTCTGGAGTAGGATGCGGTGTGGAGACTGAGTGAGGTGGAAGTGTGGTTTTTGGGTCAGGTTCAGGTGGTGATGTGATAACTGGAGTCTCTAATTCAGGGGTGGAAAGATCAAGGGAAGAATGAGTGAAGAATGGAAGTAGAGGTTCTTCAAGAACATGAAATTTGGAGAGAGATGAGAACATTTTATGTTCCCAAAAGACAACATGACGAGAAATTCGTAGGCGTTTAGAGACAGGATCCCAACACCTATAACCTTTGTGTTATATTCCATACCCCAAGAAGCAACAAAGACGAGCACGGGGTTCCAATTTAGAATGTTACATTCATGAGGCTGGAGTAACACAAAACAAGCACAACCGAAGACTCGTAAGAAATTATAATCAGGAGAGGTACCATGAAGTCTCTCATATGGAGACTGATGCTGAAGGAAGGGAACATGTATACGATTGATAGTGTAAATAGCGGTAAGTGCTGCTTCCCCCCAGAATCGTTCAGGGCAACTACTAGAGATAAGAAGAGTGCGAACAGTATCAAGAATATGTCTATGCTTACGTTCAGCACGACCATTTTGCTGAGATGTACCTGACAAGAATATTGAGAAATGGTGCCCTGTTCACGAAGAAATTTAAGAAATGATGTCGCCTTGTATTCCATGGCATTATCAGCACGAAAAATCTTTATTGGACGAGAAAATTGAGTTTGAATCATACGAGCAAAATTATAGTAAATTTGGGCTAATTCAGAACGATTTTTCATAAGATAGATCCAAGTAAAACGAGAATAATCATCCAAAAAGATAACAAAATATTTTGAACCTCCCATGGTAGAATGTGGAGATGGTCCCCAAACATCAGAGTGAATAAGATCAAATGGTGCTGAAGAAATAGAATCATTTTTATTAAAACATAATGCAGGTTGTTTTCCAAGTTGACAAGATAGACACGACAATTTTTCAGACTTTATTGACCCTAACTGACCAGATGACACAATAGAACGAAGACGATTAAAAGACACATGTCCTAAACGAGAATGCCATAACTCAAACAAAGAAACAGGTGGTGTGGATGCAGTAGTAGTCGGTGTGGATGCAACGATAGGAGTAGGTGAGGTACGAAGGTGTATGAGCTCAAACATGCGGCCAACTTTACGGCCTATCCCAATAATTTGTCTCGTCTGAGGATCCTGCACATGACAACCAGAAGAAGAAAATATAACATTCAGCCCAAGGTCACATAGTTGACCAACAGAAATAAGGTTGATAGTCAATTTTGGAATATGGAATGTAGCAGGTAAAGAGAGGCTAGGTGTAGTAACCGTCCCAACATGACTAACAGATAACTGAGAACCATCAGCAGTTTTAATGGTGGGTGTATGAGAATTATAACTTTTAGATGTGAAAATAGCAGGATCAGAAGTCATATGATTGCAGCAGCCAGAGTTAAAGAACCAAGATGTACCTGTGGTGGTAGCCATAGCAGAACCAGAAGAGGATGTAACCTGTTTAAGAAGAGCTGTGATGTCAGCTAGAGTCACAGGTGCAGTAGAAATGTCTGCCTCAGAGGAATCAGTGATGGCAGCGGTGATGGTGCTGGAAGATGATCTAGAGGAGGATCTCCTGGATGGGTTCTTGTAACAATCGGCTTGAAAGTGACCTGGTCCCACCTTTTTGCAAAAGAAACACGTCCTAATTGGACACTTTAGTAACATATGGGTGGTGGCATGACAGTATGCACATTCTCGAGAAGACAAGTTTTTGGTAGGTTTCGAGCTTTGAACGGCTAAAACAGCATGAGAATTGTGGGCCCGAGTGGCGAACCGAGTTTCTTCAAAGAGAAGCTCTGTTATGACATCATCAAGAGACGGTAAAGGATTACGATGGAGTAGAGCAGCCCGAACTGGTTCGAATTTATCGTGAAGTCCCATTAGAAGAGTGATAACACGCTGGTTATCTCGGTATGTTTCAATTTTTTCTGTATCATGCTCACAAAAAGTAGGTTCGGATTGGGCTAGCTGATCCCAAATAGCTTGAAGGTCGGATAAATAATCATCAATCGATTGCTCGGATTGTTGAGTTTTAGAATGTAAAGCAGTAAGCAACTGGTACTGATGAGAGAGATCCTTTGGGGTGTACCTAGATTTTAGAAAATCCCAGACTTCCTTCCCGGTGGTAAAACGACCAATTTGCTGCCCTATACGAGAGATAGAGGTATTCCGAACCCATGTGATAATATCACCATTTTTGCTTTCCCAATCATCAAGTCGATCATTGAACTTATCGTCGGTTTCATCGGTTTTCTTGGTTGGCTTAAGGACTTCCCCAGTAACAATTCGCCAGGACTTACGAGACTTCAGAAAACTGGTCATGGCTTGGGACCATTGAACATAGTTGGTGCCATTGAGAATGAGAGAAATCGGACGCGAAAACTCGTGCTTTTCCATTGAGGAACGTGGAAGATAACACAGTATCCGTAAAAAATAATCTGATTCTGAGAAATCTGAGGCCAGAAAAGGATCCGGAGCAGTTGATTTAGTGGGGAACCGGTCTTAGAGTAAAAAAAACCGGGTTAGATATAGGTGAACCGGTCAAGGGAGTAAAAACCGGTTCAGAAAAAAACCGGTTTAGGGTTTTTAGGGCAGTGGCGCGTGGATCTTGGCGGCGCGACTGAGAGATGTTCCAGAGGCGCGTGGAAGCGCGTGTAAACTCCGATCGGGGTGATTTCGATGGCGTTGGGTCCGTATTGAAGAGACGAAGGTTTTGATATATTATATGGGTGGTTTAGGGTTCGGTATCGAGGTGGCGATTGATCAAGAAAGGAGGGTGTGCGTGGATCTGGGAGGCGCGACTGGGCGATGTTCCAGCGGCGCGTGTGGGCGCGTTTAAACTCCGATCTGGGTGAATTTGACGGCGTTTGGTTCATATTGAAGAGACGAAGGTTTTGGTATATTATTTTGGTGGTTTGGGGTTTTGTATCGAGGTGGCGAGAGAGGAGAATAAGGATTGATATTATTTTGAGGCAAGGATTGGTTCTAGAGGAGGATGTTTCCCTCTGATACCATGTCACGAAATAGAAATTGAAGAGGAATTATGAATTGTATTGATATTCTTGATGATACAATGTACAATGAAGAGGGATATATATACTAGAGGAGCTAGGCTACAATTAGGTAACATATTACAATTAGGTAACATACAATTTGGTAACTTATAATTAGGAACCGTAATATATTCTAACAAAAATAAAGCCGACTTTGATTCCACGCTCTTTGTATAATTTTACATTAATTTTCAATCTAACGATACATAAAAGTACACATAATTTAAGTGTTTTTTCTCTTTTTTGTATGGATTAATATGCCTTTAGTTTTAAACACGCAATTTTAAGTTTTGTACTAAATAAAACACTATGACCAATATTAGTATTAGTATCCCAAACATATTTAATTAAACACTACTTTATTTCATTGTTCTAACATTATAAATTTATATTAATCTAAAAGATCTAAAACTTGTTTGTTTATTTAATTTGTAATTATATTTAATATTTAAACCAAAAAATTGAATATATTCCGTTTATAGATTTTTTTAGGAATCTATAATTAGTTGCAAATCATGTTTTGAAGCAGTGTTCGTGTTACGTAATCTTTTAAATTAATATATTAACGAATGCATTCTTACAAATTATTTATACTAGAAATTAGGTAGAAGGGCTTATTATACATTGATTTTTACCAAAAATCCAATGAATAATATTTTTTTGAATGAAGGGCCTATTTTTAATTGGCCTATTTTTAATTTGTAAATGTAAATGCCTATTTTGTTTTATATTTTAAGGCCGTTTATTTGCAAAGATGGAAAAGGAAAATAAAATTGTTTATGTGAAAAATAGAAAATAGTGTAGATGTTACCCATTTTATGAGTATATATCCTCCATCCTTCAATATTTATGGTGGAAATTTTTACTCACAACCAAGCAAAGAAAATTTTTTCATGGAAAAACTTAAAAATCAAGAAGATATCACCTCTATCACTCAACTTATTTTCCATCTTTTCACCAAAATTAATTAAATTTATTTTCTTTTTCCACCTTGCAATCAAACGGAGCCTAAATGAATGTATTTGAATAAATTTAAATATCATTTAATTAATAAAAACATGTTATGTATTACCTAAATTACCCCTTTTAATGAAATTTTCACAAAAAATATGGATTGCAAAGTTTATATTGCAATAAAATATGAACTGCAAAGTTCATATTGCAGTGAAATATGTACTGCAATATGAACTTTGCACTAAAAATATGGACTGCAAAGTTCACATTGCAGTAAAATATGGACTGCAATATGAACTTTGCACTAAAAATATCGACTGCAAAGTTCACATTGCAGTGAAATATGGACTGCAAAGTTCATATTGCAGTGAAATATAGACTGCAAAGTTCATATTGCAGTCCATATTTTAATGCATATTGATATTTTTTTAGTTTATTTTAAGGGTTGAGATGTCATTTTATAATAAAAAAAAAGACACATGTCATATTATCAATAAAATAAAAAATAGGCCCTTTATTTAAAAAAAAATTATTCCTTGGCCTTAGTGTGAAAATCTTTCTCTAATAAGCCCTTTTTTTTAATTGCCCCTTATTTATAGGGCTTGGATTTACCCATGGAACTAAAGGACATGGTGATGTTTTTTTTTTTTACTTTTCACTAGCTCCACAATTTCTCTTATTTATTACGATGTGTCTTAGGATATTCAAATTCTATATATCTTTTATTTCGAATTCTAAAAACATTTAAAGCTTTACATGGAATAGTTTTAATATTTTGATATACTTTTTTTATTAGTATTAGTATTTTAAACAAATTTAAATTCTACTTTATTTAGTTAAAACACTATAACTCCCTATACTTTTGTATTAGTATTTGAATATCAAACACATTTAAACTCTATTATCTTTGATTACTTTTAAAATTATATATATTAATTTAAAATTTTTAAAAATTATTTGTTTATTTGTAATTATGTTTAAAAAAAAAATGTATTTATTGTCACAATTGTGGCTATAGTTTGGTAAAATAATTCTAACCAGCCAAAAAGCATTTAAACTCTTGGAGTTGCCGAGCACTATTTATTCTTCTCTTTAGATTATATTTTTTCTTTTACTTAGTTCCATTAAATTAAAGACTTTAAAATTTTAAAATTTTAATTTTATTCTTTGATCAGTTATATGCCAAGTAAATTTTATTTTTATTATTTTATTTTTTGTGTGTTTTAGTAAATTTGTGATAGAGTTACAACAAATATATTTAATTGATTCAATTGTAGCTGTTCATTCCAATTGACTCTACTAATTCAATTCTTTTACGTTAAAATAATTCTTATTATTTGATGCATATTTTAACTGAGAAAAATAAAGTTGTGCTCTCATTATGATTTGTTGTATTTACCTTATAATTTGTTGAAAGCAGATATACTGTATATTTTGACGGGTATAGTGGGTATTTTGATCTTATACATAAGTTTGACTGTGGAAGAATTACAATTAGATTTTATTAATTAATTCAACTTCATAGATTTTATGTTCCGCCAATAATAAAATCGAGAAACAAAATTATTGCTAGATAAGAATATAATTTATGCATATGAATACTTAGGATGATGATATTAAATATATAAGTCTAAAACCCTAGTAATTTGTTATTTGATATTTTTTTTATTTAATTCACATCAATTCATATTACTCCGTTAGATTAAGAATTAATTAAAATTAGTGAGTTGTGAACAAGACTCGTTCCATCCGTCCAAGTTCATTGGGTTTGACTCTGATAGGTTTATATTTTTAGTTGGTTTGATTCTGATACCACAAGCATTTTTTCTGCTGTAATTGTTTGAGTTAAATTGAAAATTTTAAAATGCTACAATCAACAGAAGCTCACCGTATTGGATGACCTAAGGTAAGTTGGTTATATTTGATTCAAAATATAGGTAGCGTTTGAGCATTAAAATTAAAAATAAAAGTTTTTTGAGTCAAATTTGATTTTAAGTGTTTTTATCAAATTTTTCTGAAATTCGAAAAGTCCCGATGTCACAAATAACTGAGAAAACTTATTTTTTTAAAAGTTTAACATGTTCCAAAAGTTATCTCTGAAATTTAGTTCAAATCAGAATACAAGCGGATTTAATACCACAAAATAAAAGTAAAAAGTAATTTTTTAAAGAATAAATAAGTCAAAGTCAAACTGCTTTTTTTCTAAACCAACGTGCCACTTCTTTTTAATAATTTTGGTGTCATTTAATTTAGACTACTATTGGGCCAAGCCCAATAAAAATGAATAGGCAACGTGAGTTTAAAAAATAATGATTTTGGTGCCATTTAGTTTAGACTACTAATGGGCCAAGCCCAATAAAAATGAATAGCCATCGCGAGTTTAAAACATAAAAGGAGGTAGTAAGTTTTTAAGGGTGCACGGGTACAAGTTAGACACAAAATTGACTCAATAATTTGATTTTCAAATTTTGGACAATTACTACTTTTTGGTACTGGATCGGTCCGGCACATATTTTTTTTCGTAAAAATTTATTTTTAAATATTTTAAATCAATTTCAAAAAAAGATTTTGATTTAATATTTTTCTATAAATATAACATATTAGTTTGAGACAAAAACACATGATTTTAGAGAAATTTTTTATGCTAAAAATAGTCAAATGTTAGAATCAATTTTTAAGAGTTTTGAGATAACACCTAAATTTTGTTTACATGCCATAAGAGATCATAGTGTTCTTCCAATCTAAGAATTAGGGTTTCAAAACTTCATAGTCATGTAGAAGTGTTTTCGGTTGCGAATGAAAATGGGGTGAGCGAAATAGCTAACTTGGGATAAGAGAGATAACAGACGGGAGTGCGTAGATAATTGCGACGGGTAAGCCAAAAAGTGGAAACCGCTAAGTCAAGCCAGTTACGATTGGATTCAACATTCAAGGGATTAATGATACTATTGCATAAATTGTAAAGAATCAGTTGTTGTAAGTCATCGAATCTGTAATTTCATTTTGATCATAGTGAATCATTATCGGTTAATCTTGAATATTAGTTCTACGCAAGTAAGAATACATCGTTACTTTCTGGTGACATGTGATTGCTTTATGTGTATCTGTTTAGTTAATATAATTAATAGAAAACACAACACAAGTTTCAATAGTAAATTTGATAAAACCTAGGGTTTTAATTCCACTTATCAAATCTAAAATTATTTTTAATAAAATCCCTAAAATCAACATAGGCAATATTATCCTAAAATTTTATTCAATTAGTATCAGAGGAGGTTCCCTTGTTTTGCTAGGTTTTTGCATCTAGGTTGATTTGCTTTTATTTGCTACTTGATTTGACTTGTTTTCCATGACTACTAAGATTGATTCGTTTAAATCCAAGGTTCTTACGTTTAATGGGTCTAATTATAACTATTGAAAAATTCACATGATTATTTATTTACAATCTTTAGACGAGTGAATTTGGCAAACTATTTTAAATGATTACACTAGATTCATTGTGATTGTATAAAGGAATAATGGATCTAAATCAGTAATCTTGTGGATAGTTAAAGAATTAAAAGCAGCTAAGTTTAATTTTCAAAGTTTGAATGTAATCATGGAATGTTTCTAAAAAAGATTTCAAAAAAATTTCAAACTGTACTACTTTCAAATAGTCTTGAGATATTTTGACTGTAATTTTGAAGAAACCACAAATGTGAAAAGTTCTAAAATACAATAATTCATAATAGATTTTGAAACAATGACAATGAAAGAAGATGGGTCTTTTAAAACTTTTCATAATAAGTTCAAAGATATAGTGAATTATCTATAAAATTTTGGGAAAATTATTTTTGAATTTTGTTGTAAAAAAAATCTTACGATCTTTGACTGATAAGTTTGTCCCAAAAATTATTGCCATTGAAGAAAGCAAGGATTTAGATTCCTTAACAAAAAATGAACTAATTGGCTTATTTCAAACTTTCAAGTCTAACCGACTTTTAACATATTAAATTCAAAAGAAAACGGTAGATCAAACCATTGATGTGACGCACCGAATCCCGTTCTGAGATTTTCACCTCCAGAACCCGGTTAATCGCGGATGCCGTGCGGGACGACGGGTTAAAATATTAAAATTACAACCTATTAAAAATCTTTTTCTTGGATAAAACTTGATCCATTTGAAAAACCCGTTTTATAAAATTTCTGCAAGAGGAGTTTGTTTGAATAACAATCCGTCCTGTAAATTTTGAAACAATTTTCATGCAAATAAAATTTACAATCATAATTCCTCTAATGAGGTCCCAATCCAAGTTAAAATACTATACACAATTTTCAATAATTATACATATAATCAACTTGAATTTTGAATTATACAAACGATCTTTAAAACTAGTAAACAATAAGCCATTTACGAACGACTATAAATGTCTAAGGTAATCAGAGGTCCTAGACTTCACAATTATGCCATCCCCCGAGATGTACCCCCAAAACTGGGTTGAAAAATGGAAGTGAGCCAAACACGGGCTCAGTGGAAACCATATAGGTTGTATATATAAAAATATACGTTGCGGAAATAATGCATGTGAGGTGTAGTCATGAAAGTAATTTCATTTTGAATAAAAATCATATTATCCCATGCCTGCCAATGCTTTTCCATCCCCAAAATATCATAAGATATACACTCAATTAAAAATACAATTAAAAGCTAGCTACAAGCATAAAATAACTATAAGCCACACACATACGGTGAAGGAAATATCGTCCAGATACAAATAGCCTTTAGTAAGAAATATATATATATATATAAGAATCCGTTGGCTAGTTTATACAACGTGAAATCTTAATTGTATCATCTAAAAACCTCTCGCTCTCTCTCAATGATCATTTTAACAACTCGCAACTATCCAAGCGTCTGCCAGGTCTGCATTTCGTGGCCTTTCACCCACGCGGAAGCAGGGCCTCTCATTCATTTCCGTGCACAGTTTCAGGTCTTTTACCCAGGGGCATTCAGTCCTAACTTACAGCCCCAACCTTTAGAGCCCAACCTGGGACCTGCCATGGACTAGCGCAATAACACATATATCTATATATGCAACTGTGTATCAACTTAACTGATGAACCACTGTGTCAAATAAATAATATAATGGTTCACATTGAATCCATCAACTAGCCAACCAGAATAAAAGTGATGAAAAGCTATCTTTATTTCAAACATATACTTAATACCCCCAAACTTATATAAAGATTTTAATTATCGTTTATGAAAGCACGGAATATCATAAATCTATATGTTTGGCTCAAAGATACGTTCAACATGTATATACATCTATAATATAGGTATATACACATATATATACATCCAATCGTGTCCCTCCAGGACGATTCATAAATCACGTAGCCACTAAGGCTATACGCAACAAAGAAATCACCAATCAGTAAAATATGGTGCCAACATATCAAGGCTTACCTCATGTACATATATATAAATAGCTCATGAATATATATATATATATGCAGTAGACCAAAAGATAGTATTGTTGTTGTACTTAAACTAACTTCGCCAAATCCGTTAACTATCGGCCTAGTTAAGAATGTTATCTGTGTGGAAAGTTTCATACATTTACATCAGATAGGCTCCAAGCCAAGTATAACATATATATATATATATTATAAGCCCTAAGTTCGATACAAACTTCCCATATGATTAATGTAATTAGTTTACTCAAAATAAACTTAGAAATCTGCTCAGCGTAGTTACGGACTGGCAAGTATTTAGTAAATCTAGCTCATAAGTACAATGATAATGGTCAAAGTAAAACAACTATACCATAAACACAAGTAATTATGCCCAAACTATACTTTAAATACTATATATATAACCTCATATATATATATATCAAAGTTACTACTCGCTATCGTACTCGCATAAGAGGGTCGTATGCGAACCATGCTTAAAACTCATGTGTAATTAGGGCTTTTGTTATAAGAATCATAATCAAGTTATAAGTGAAGCAAATCAACCAAATAATCCAAACAAAATAGCCCGAACCCCATGAACATGAAAATTTCGAAATTGATTACAAAACTCCAAGTTTGGTTTGATCCAAAGTAATTTATGCGTAATATCTTGAAAAGAAGCTTGTGTACTAGTGTTCCCACCTATTGAGGGTTAATCCCTCGAAGAATCGCGACGAAATTAAGTCGAGCTAAGCAAACTGCGAGTTTTCCTCATTCAAAGCCATGGAAGAAGGTGGAGAAAGTGAAAGTGACTATGAATAGTGCGCGGAGATGGTGGATGATGATAAAGCTCGGTCATGATCTCGAATCATCCGCAAAACCCCCAAAATGGCTAGCTCTATCTTTCTCTAGAAGTTCTCAAAAGTTTTTGATGAAATGAGAATGAAATGAAGATATACGTATATATATATATATATAAACTGCCTTCAATTTTTTCGAGTACTGTTCACGCGAGGGACTTGCAGCGCTATACTTTGTACGGCCATTATTTCTAGCTCGGATGTCCGATTGAGGTGATCTGTATGTCCACGGAAAGCTTATTCGGAGCTTTACAACTTCTTAGAAGGAAGATTTTCCAAATTACCGATGGATTATTCCCAAAAATGCGTCGAAGTCAGCGCATTAATGTTACCGAATGAACATCTGTTAGCGATTGACCTATTTCGCGCTTAGTTTCGACCTAGTAGAAGTCTGAATTTTCTTTTGGCCGAAACACGAAAGTTATATAGATTTCTTAAAAGTCTAGGGTACTCAATGAACGAAAACTCAATATGACAAGGAACGAAGGAGTTACGCTTCCTCCAAGTTAACCAAAAATTATGAAGTGAGGTAAATTGAAAACTTGCAATCTACATCCCGATTTCGACTCGAACCACCCAAAATGACTTACGGCTATTCTAACATGCTTAAATATATTAATGTAGCTCGTCGAAAGTCTTTGACCCATTCCGATCCTTTCGGAGCACAATATGGCTATTCGAAGTCCACGCTTGCCTTACATGCGACTTGTATCGCGATTTTCAATAAATAGAGACACGGGGTGTTACAATTGCATTTAAAGGTAAAAATGAGAACATAGTTGAATCTAATTAATGATCTATATATAATTTTCAAGAAATAGCTAATTTTGTGCGCAAGAAAGGAAATCCATTAATTCAAATCGTTAGTAATAACATACGAAAGAAATAAAGGGCAAGTCGAAAACATCCTACGACCTAACAAAAATTGTGTTCCCCTTGCTAGTGTATGGGCAATGCCGTTTGTTGATCTTTGTAAGAAGAGAATATTATTGTTGACCTAAAGGTCTTAATCTTATTTTGATAATAACAATAAATCAATCATGTGTAATTTAACATGTTCTTGATTTAAGATTATAGCTTTCTTAGTTGAAAAATCAAGAATAGCATGATTGCTCAAAGGAAGCATAACAAGGATCATTCAATCAATATCCGATCAAGTCAACAAAGCAATGGACTAGCAAGAGATCATTCTTATCACACACATGCTAGCTATGCATTTCATGAAGTACAAAAGATCAAGGATCATATGCCAAAGCTTCAAAGGGAAAAGATTCTTAATTGATTGATTGATTATATAGCTCAAATATGAACATGCATCATTCTTAGATTGATCAAAATCAGTTTGAATGAAAATTTCTTTCAAAACATCATTCTTACAAAAACCGGTTTTGAAATAAATTCATATTAAATTCAAACGATCATTATTTTGAGTTTTCTCGAATATAGGTGTCTTAGGAACTTATTTGTAAGGTTCCCAAAGCATTATAATTGATTTTGGAGCTTATATGCAAAAGTGCAAAAATTGGAATTTTTGGCCTTATGGCCTGATGGGCAGTCTGGTCCATCAGTCGACTAAGTAGCCTTGCTCCGTCGACTAAAGGTCCATCAGTCGACTGATGGTTTTGCTTAGTCGACTGATGCTCCAGAATATAGCCGTTGGATTTTTGATTTTTTACTATTTTTGGTACCAAACTTCTACCAAACCTCTAGAACGGCTATATCACTTTTGGGACTATATATACACTATCTAAGACACATTTTGACAACCTTGAATCATTCTTATAGTTCATACTTCATCCATCTTCAATATCTAAAGATTCAAGAAATTGTTTTTGATCAATTATCAATCTATTGAGCTTTATCACCTTGATCAAATAGGATAACTCTAGTGTGAGCTTAAATTGTATTTTTTAAACACTTGAGAGTTATTGTAAATTGGTGTGAATCACCAATCAATTAGTATTCAAATTGTGAGAGGTAAATCTCATAGGAAAAACAAGAAGGTAAATTCTTGTTTAGTTTTTGTGAAAGGTAAATTTCACAAGGTTAGCAAGAGAGGTTCTTGTGTGAATATTGTGGTCAAGCAATATTTGTAAAGAGTGTGTGAGACAACAACACTTGTAGTGGTTTGATCTTCACCCGGAAGGAGATTGAAATTAGTGGAAATTCTCGGGAAACTAACCGAGCGCGGATTATGGTTTGGTAAACCAAAACTGTGAGGACAAAAAGTCTTGGACTTCAAACCGGTTCAATCTTTCTTACTCAATTTCTTTATTATTGCTTAATTGATTGCTCTTGGAATTGCTTGTTTAATTGTTTATGTGCTTGCATTCCTTGATATATTGGGTTAGTAATTTTGTTTTACTTAAACATTTTGAAAAAGTATTTTAATTCAGCATTAAAGTTTTTAAACCCTATTCACCCCCCCTCTAGGGTTGAAATTCGACCAACAATTACAATTCCCGATAGCCGACACAATGGCTTTACAATCGTCAATAACAAGACCCAACAAGACCCACATTGGACAACAATGGCTCAACGCTATTAACTCTATAGGCTAAAACTTGAGAATCCGTCTCCACAATTACCGAGCTTGGAAAGAAATTTTTAGCCAACTCAAAACTTCTCTCAGACCAACTGCTTAGGCGAGAAGGGGTGAGTAAATTCCCTGCAAATTCCCTTAAATTGCTACTAGAAAAATACTTGCTGAGTCCCAAATAACTCCCCCAAACCTTATTAATTTATTAACCTCAAAGATCGAAGCATTAACATTGCATTTTACCACACCCGAAGGAGGTTTCTGCCAAGAGACCCTGGCTTACTGCTGGTTACATGAAGTGGAGGCTACTTCTTGGGTAGTTTGCGAGGTAGATAGCCACTCGCCAAATGCCAAATACGCTTCGTTCAAAGTGTACGCTGCTAAGTACGACCCTAGACTGAAGACTGTTGCATTCCGACTCTCCCACAAACTTCACAAAACCGCTACTGCTACTACTATTTTCTGATGAGTAAAACGTCTTGATATGTCATTCCACCACTGCACTATTGAGTCCACAAAAAACGCGAAAACTCCTATTGGTACACTGTGCCAAACACGCTTAATGACTGGGCATTTTAAGAGAACATGGACCATTGTTTCGAGATGTTGACCACACAATGCACAAGTTTGATCAATATTTACTCCGCGAGCCACAAGATGACTCTTATGGGAAGACAACCATAGATCGCACGCCACAAGAAATTCTTCATATTGGGAAGGATTTTTAACGTCCACATTCCACGCCAATCAATCATTGTAGGAGCAACAACTTGTTGATGAAGAGGGCATAAATAATTGTAGGCACTTTTAACATTATAAATACCCTTGTTGTCCCACGCCCAACACCAATGATCAGATCTAGAAAAACGAGCCAAAGGGAGCTAAAGATCTCATTTTGATCTCTATGAGAGAACAAAATTTTCACAATATCTTCATCCCATTTTGTGAACCCAGGCTTCAAGAGAGCATCAGCAGTAACCTCCTCTAAATCTTCATCACACCCGAATTTTATGTAAGGATTCTCCGAATTGACTAACTAAGGCTCGCCCCAAATTTAAGTCTCTAGCATGTTACCAATTAATTTACGCCCACCTGCCTTAGTGACCTCTTGACTAGCAAGTATGCTACGCCAAATATAGCGCGTATTAGACCTCATAACAGCTTCCAAAAAATTTGATTCTCGATAATAACGGGCTTTAAACACATTGTTGCCCAGTGAATTGGGATTAGAAAGAAGACGCCAACCTTGTTTCCCCAACATTGCGATATTAAAGTTTATAATCTTGCGAAAACCCAAGGCCCTATGAACCTTCTTACTACACATTTTATCCCAACTTCTCCATCTAATACTATTAGACCCATTTTTCTTTTTACCCCACCAAAAACTATTCGTCATTTTCGCTAAATTATCACATAAAGAGACCGGCAATAAAAACACACTCATGATATAGCTAGGAATTGCTTGACAAATAGCTTTAATTAAAATTTCTTTACCCGCACGAGAGAGGTTTTTATTCCGCCACCCAAACATCCTCCTCTAAGCTTTCTCCTTAATATATTAGAAAACATCCACCTTACTCCTACCAATGAGAGAAGGCGCACCTAGGTATTTACCATGATTTTCACAGCTTTGCACACCCAACAAAACACAAATATCATGCTGAATATTCTCCTTAGTATTAGAACTAAACAAAATCGAGGATTTAACAAAATTGACCTTTTGTCCTGAGGCTATTTCATAAGAATGAAGGCAACTCTTAATAATAGTACTCTCCTCAACAATTGCATTAAAGAATATAAAACTATCATCAGCAAAGAATAAATGTGATACCTTTAGCGCTTGTCTAGCCACACGACAACCATGAATAAGCCCCGACCAAGCCCTAGCATTAATGAGAGACGAAAGCTCTTTCGCACAAATGAGAAATAAATATGGAGATATAGGATCCCCTTGACGGAGCCCCCGAGATGGAGTAATAGGCCTTATGTCATGCCCATCATGTCTAACAACATATTTAACAGAAGTCATAAACAACATAACTAATTCAATCCATTTATCACAAAAACCCATCTTCCTTATCATGTTTTCTAAGAAAAGCCATTCAATCCGATCATATGCCTTCGACTTGTCAATTTTGAAGGACGCCACCCCTATTCTCCCTCTAGTTTTGCGATTAATATAATGGCCCACTTCAAAAGCAACCATAATGTTATCTATAATCAATAGGCTAGGAATGAACGTACTTTGAGTTTTCGAAATAATAGAATTAAGAATCAACTTCAATCTATTGGCAAGCATCTTAGTCACGATCTTAACAATAACATAGCATAAAGAAATAGGTCGTAAATTTGAAATTTTCACTAGGTTTTTGACTTTAGGGATAAGGACAATTACCATTTCGTTGAGGCCATCAGGCAGCTTGCATTAGTTGAGACATTCCAAGCATGCCTCGATAACCGCTGGTCCAACTTTGGTCTAATAAAATTGGTAGAAACTCAGGTTAAAGCCATCCGGACCCGGGCTTTTATCTGGATGCATAGATCTCATAGCTTCCTCCACTTCCGTGTGATGCCCCGAATTCCATCATGAGATTTTCACCTCCGGACCCGATTAATCACGGATGCTGTGCGCAACAGCGTGTTAAAAATATAAAATCCATAACTTTTAAAAACTTTTATTAAATAAAATGTCCCATTAATAGTCCCGTTTTACAAAATCCCGGCATGTGGAATTCATTTAAATAAAAATCAAACCTGTGAGATTTACAAAGCATAATTACATAAATACAATCACATCCAACTCCACATATATATAAAAATCATTTATACAATTCCATAGTCCATCACCCAAAATGGTTGTAAAGTCCATATGGAATTACAAAGAGTTTAACATAACAAAAGATTATACATATGGTCCTTTGTCTAAGGACCCAAAGGTTCTATGGATATCAGAGGTTTCTAAATGGATACAACGCGCTCCAATTCCCGAAGCATATCCTGCAAAAATATTAGAAAATGAGATAAGCCAAATCTGGGCTTAGTGGGAACTATATAGGTTTTATATATAAAATAATTATTTTACGTTAATACAATAGTTTGAAAATCATGCAGTGCAATACAACTCACACACACGTGCATGCAAACCCCAATAGGAATCCTATCCTAGCCATCAGAAGCTAACTGTCCACTCAACATATCCCGTCCGTAGACTGCCCATAGAATACCTTAAGTCAAATCTTGCATCAATAGGGAATCGGTGATATGAAGCTACTAAAACACAAACTCTAGCTTCCTAAGGTTCGGCCTGCTATGTGGATTCGCTCCCAAGTGTACTCAAAACTATACTATGCTATTCAGTACCTATACCGTAAGTTGTGACTATTAGCCAAGTATTCATTATTTTCTCTTTAATTATAGTACGTTATAGATTCCATACTTGCGCTTAATTTCAATAAAATTCATAAATAAATAAAGTTTTCTTAATCTTAGTGATGTATAACATAAATATTTTACCGAGTTACAATAATAATATATTTTATTTTTTTAAAATGTTAAATATAATTATAAATAATTAAATAAATTTTAGAATATATGAATTAAAAAGTGAATTAATTTATGCAAATAGAGCTCTTTTTTCGGCAGTGGACCCCATACTTGACACCTTTTCACAAAAAAAGAAGAAGCTAGTAAGCTAAAAATAACGCAATTTAGATTGGAGCTTGTCTCTCATGGTGGTTTTATCTATTCTCTCTCTCTTTTCGGTTCATCTTTCTTTCTCAAGGAGTTGTCAGAAGATAAAATTGCATAATAGTAATTTAAGAAAGTGACCCCCCCTCTTTCACTCTCACTTTCTCTTCCCTCTTTACCCGCATCCATTAGAAATTAAATATTAATCTGAGCTTTGTTAATTTCGTGCAGCTAGCCGAATGGACACTCCTATGAGTTCGGTTTTGGAGAACACATAAGTCGGAAAATATGACTTTGATTTATTTATTATTTTATAAAAAATAATTTCTCAAAATTTATTTAAAAATAATAATTCAATAGGTGAAGTATTTAGAACACCATTTATAGAAAATAATAAAAGTAAAGAAAGTTGGCCTTTGAGAGTTGTGAAAAAGTCGCTATCCTAAAGACGCCATATATTGCCTCCCTATATACAGTTGTTAATAGTCAACAAAGCCTGCAAGATAAAACTCATAAAACTTGCAGTTTTGTCTCATCCACTCTCTGTGCACGTTCACAGAATAGAAATTGGGGCGAACTAATCGAATCACATTATCCAAACTCAAAAAAATTATATATACATACAAAATATATGTATATAGGAAAGATACAATAGAGATGAATATTTTTATAGACTATAAAAATTAGTTACGTTGTCTAGGTTGAAAATCATTAAGCATGGGATTTGCTCTCCTTTTGAGTAGCTAGTTATTGAATTCTCTGATTCATTTGTTTTATGTACCCAGGGCTTATACCACCATATATACTTCATGTATGAGTCTCTCTGATATTTTTAGCTTTTTTTGTGATAACAGTGTAATTAATAATGTTAATTGATAAGAATCCCATAAATATGTGGCCATTTTATATCTACTATTTGTTGACGAATGGTTAGAGAGAAGAGAGAATAAATTATATATTGATATCAATGAATGAAAGCAAAGGTCCCTTAAATAGGGATGGAATGAACTGTACATGGAAACAAAAATAATATCCCATGATTCTAGGAATCATGGTGGTATTCAACTATACCATATTTATACATATATTCTAATACTCCCCCTCAAGTTGGCACACATATATCGAACATGCCCAACTTGCTAATCAGCTTGGCGAATACCTTCCTTGTCACGGCCTTGGTGAGTATGTCCGCTAACTGATCTTCAGAGCGTACATGAGGAACATAAATAACTTTCTCTTCTAACTTCTCTTTGATGAAGAACCTATCCACTTCAACATGCTTTGTTCTATCATGTTGAACTGGATTATGTGCGATATCACATGCTGCCTTGTTGTCGCAATATAGCATCATGGGTTCTGTCGGAGGAAAATCGAAATCTGTCAGTAGCAGTTTCAACCACAATAACTCTTGAATACCAACTGCCATTCCTCGATATTCTGCTTCTGCGCTTGATCGGGATACTACATTTTGCTTCTTACTTCTCCAAGTGACCAAGTTTCCTCCTACAAATGTGAAGTACCCTGATGTAGATCTTCTGTCACACATATTACCTGCCCAATCAGCATCAGTGTATCCTTCAACCTTTAAGATATCCTCATTTTTCTGGAATAGGATTCCCTTTCCAGGAGCTGCTTTGAGATAACTGATAATCCTCATAACTGCCTGCATATGCTTCTCCCCTGGATTATGCAAGAATTGACTAACAATACTCAATGTATATGATATATCAGGCCTTGTATGTGCTAGATACATCAATCTGCCTACCAATCTCTGATAGCGCCCTTTATCGACGAGTACTTGATCTGTTTCGACCCCTAACTTTAATCCTTCCTCCATTGGAGTCTCTGACGGTTGACAAGCGGACATTCCGGTTTCATTCAGTAAGTCTAGGGCATACTTTCTCTAAGATAGGAAGATGCCTTTTGATGATCTAGACACTTCGATCCCCAGAAAATACTTCAAGCTCCCAAGATCTTTTATTTCAAACTCCTGAGATAAGAGCTTTTTCAATGCCTGTTGTTCTTGAGGGTCGTTTCCTGTGAGCACCATGTCATCTACATAAACGATAAGAGCCGTAATTTTTCCATGACTCTTCTTCAAAAACAAAGTATGATCAGAATTACTCTGGCTGTACCCAAACTTTCGCATCGATCTCGCGAATCTCCCAAACCAGGCTCTAGGGGATTGTTTTAGCCCATACAAAGATTTTTTTAACTTGCAGACTTTATTTGTATGCTCAACCGGGATATTATATCCAGGTGGGAACTCCATATATACCTCCTCCTCTAAATTCCCATGTAGGAATGCATTTTTCACATTGAACTGTTGTAGAGGCCAGTCTAAGTTTGCAGCTAATGAGAGTAACACTCGTACAGTATTGATCATTGCTACGGGCGCAAATGTCTCTAGATAATCAATCCCATACGTCTGTGTGTAGCCTTTCGCAACCAGTCTCGCTTTGAATCTTTCGATTGTTCCATCTGCTTTAAATTTCACAGTGTACACCCACTTGCAACCCACTTTCTTCTTTCCTGCTGGTAATTCGATCAATTCCCATGTGTCATTTTTCAACAAGGACTTCATCTCCTCATCCATTGCTGATTTCCACTCAGAATCACATAAGGCTTCCTACACAATGTTAGAAATAGATACAAAAGATAATTGATTCACAAAAGATTTGTTAGATGCAGTTAACCGATCATAAGACACATAATTACTCATAGGATATTTGCCTTTACTGGTAAAATCTGGGTCATACGTGGGTTTAGGTACACCTCTATTTGCTCGGTTAGGAAGCTTCTTTATAGGAATAGAAGAAGATGATACCTGGGAGACCTCAGTTTCAGGGATATTTGAAGTGGACGATTGGTTATTTGTGTCAGGTGGTGACGGAGACAGAGACGGAGACGGCACAACGTCATTTGGTAAGATTTCTGCTGTTACCATATCAGGGGATGACGTGATTTCTGCTGTTACCATATCAGGGGATGACGTGATTTCGGTTGTCTCTATTGTTGGTGGTGAATTCGAAGTCAACTTTGGAACTACCTCTATTGAGCTTATCTCTTCTTCATTGATATTCCCAAATAACTGAACTTCTTTATAATGCTCCCCCTGAAGTTCAGTTCGGTGAAAGTACATAGTTTCTTCGTGAAATATCACATCCATAGTGACATACATTTTCTATGTAGGAGGGTGATAACATCGATACCCCTTTTGAGAAGAAGCATACCCTACAAAGACGCACTTGAGAGCGCGCGGTTCAAGCTTGTTCCGTTGCTCCTTTGGTAAGTGGACAAATGTAACACATCCAAACACCCGGGGAGGAAGATTTGACACGGTAGGAGCTGTGACAGACTTAGCTAAGACTTCAAAGGGTGTCTGAAAATTAAGTACGGCTGAGGGGATGCGGTTTACTAAATAGACAGCCGATGAGAGTGCTTCACTCCAATACGAGGTTGGTGCGTTTGCGCCAATCAGTGATGCTCGAACTATTTCTAACAAATGACGATTTTTTTGTTCGGCAACCCCATTCTGTTGAGGAGTATAAGGACATGTAGTCTGATGAATGATCCCATGAAGTTTGAAGTATGCTTGTAACTCAGTACTCATATATTCCCCACCATTATCACTTCGGAGAACTTGAATAGTAACATTATATTGTGTACTGATCTGTTTATGAAATCTCTGAAACAAACCACTAACTTCTCCTTTGGATTTCATGGGACAAACCCACGTCATTCGAGTGCAATCATCAATAAACGTGACAAACTATCGTATACCACCTAAAGAAGAAATGTGAGACGGTCCCCATACATCAGAATGAATAATCATAAATGGAACTGAACTCTTAGTCAATGAAGGTTTAAAGGATGTACGTTGACTTTTAGCCAGTTCACAAATCTCACAGTGAAAACCAGAAGAATTAACTTTATGAACTAAACGGGGAAACAATTTCTTTAAGTAGCCAAACGATGCGTGTCCTAACCGACGGTGCCATAACCAAAGTTCATATGTAATTTTCTTTTCAGAGGTACTGATGTTCAAGGCTTTGTGCAAGCGATCTGTGCTGTTGAACTCTAGGTCCAGGTAGTATAATTTACCGCGCCTAACACCATAACCAATCGTCTTCTTTGTCTGAATATCCTTAAAAACACAATGAGAAGGCCAAAAAAATGACAATACAGTGTAGGGCATTAGTTATTTGAGAAACATATAAAAGATTATAATCTAAGGATGGTACTACTAAGACAGAGGTTAGGTTTAGTGTGTCGGATAGATTGATTGATCCTTTTCCCACTACAGAGACTGGGGCACCATTGGCTGTGGACACAAAGGTCTGAGATGATGGGGTTAAAGGAGTAACTATTTTTGAATTAGATGTCATATGATCAGTCGCACCAGAATCAATTACCCATGTATTATTCAAAACAGAGACAGAATGTAAAGCCATACTTGATGTACTTGTGGTGGTGAGTAAGCCTGAGGCTTGTGTGTTACTACCTGCTGTGGTCTGACATGTTCTACGATTGCGAGAATCCTTCCACCAATTCGGATATCCAACAATTTCATAGCAACCCTTTTTCGAGTGTCCCGTGAGTCCACTGAAGGAGCATGGCGGGTATTTGAAAGTGGAATACTGAGAGTCATTCATTCGATTACCAGAGCATAATCGTTTATCTGAATTTCGCCAATTGGAGAGGTATCTAGTTGTTGATCCGGTCATGGTCGTGGGGTTGAAAGCCATGTGAGAGTGTAGTACGCAATGATCGAGATTGAATTTGGAAATTCTGAGACTGTGGTTGTGTTCGGGACATTGAAAAAAGCTAGAAAGGATTTTCGCCGGTCAACGGTCAATGGTCTGGTCAACGGGCAATGGGGTCAGAGTGACGTGGCAGCTGACGTGGTAGTAGGGCTGACGTGTCAGATGACGTGGCAGTAGGACTGACGTGTCAGATGACGTGGCAGTAGGACTGACGTGTCTGGGTGACGTGGTAGTAGGGCTGACTTGGCCGCTTATGTGGCAGAGGACGTGTCAGCGGATGTGGCGGATGGCGTGGCAGCTTGCGTGGCGAAGTAGTGGCAAATGTATGTTGAAATAAGAAAAAAAGTTGTAGCTGCTGGGATTTGAACTCTGGACAAATCTGGGTAAACCTGATGCTGTTGCCAGTCGAGCTGCGTGCTGCTTTGTTAATATATTTGGACGTTGATTTATTTTGACCTGTGTGTCTGAGTTAGATCTGACGGCGCGTGGCTTAATTGTGGAAATAATGGTGTAGTATTCTCGGCGCGTGAGAGCGCGTGGTTGCTTCAATCGAGGTGGTTCTTACGGTTTTGGGATCGTCTATTTAAGACGATGATGATGGTATGATTTTTGGTTTGATTAAGTCGCGGTACGTGACGAACGAATGAACAGAAGATAGATCTGAGGGTAGGGTTGATGTTGCTGAGGGCGTGGTGGTCTGGGGTGACTTCGTGGTGTTTTGTGGTGTTGTGTAGGAGGGTTTCGTGGTGGCTGTGTGGTTGGGGTAGGGTGGCTAGGGTTTGTGTTTTGTTTTTCCCTCTGATACCATGTTGACGAATGGAGAGAGAGAAGAGAGAATAAATTATATATTGATATCAATGAATGAAAGCAAAGGTCCCTTAAATAAGGATGGAATGAACTGTACATGGAAACAAAAATAATATCCCATGATTCTAGGAATCATGGTGGTAGTCAACTATACCATATTTATACATATATTCTAATACTATTATATAAATCGAGCCGCTAATTAAGACGAGATTAATTAGATTTGATTTTGGAAGTTATTTAATTTTTACAGTAAAAATCCCTCCTTCGTGACCTTGGCCCTGTTTCATACGTTTCTTTACCTCTAATCACGATACTAGAGATGCACCACGATGAGAGAGAAGCTTCAATTTAAATTGTGTTATATATATTTAGTTTAGTAGTTTTTTAATTGCTTAAAAGGTGTCAAGTTTGGGGCCCATTGTCCGAAAAAGCTCTCAATTCCCACCTGATAAGATATCCTCTGATATAAATTAATATAAACTTTTAGTGTTAAAACAATAAAGTAGAGTAGAGTTTTAAATGCATATATTTGTGGTGAATCTCAGAACGAAATATAAATTTATGTTAACTTTTTTTATAATTTTTTTAAGATTTATTGGAGATGTACGTAGAAATAAGATGAGGGGTACGAAAACAAAATCTGGAAAATTTATAGTGTCGTATGACAAAATGGATGATTCATTTATAAAAATATTATATCATTATCTTAAGAATTAGAATTATGTGGTTTCACATGCATGAAATTGAGTAATATTCTACAAGCGTAAGTAAGAGCAAAGAAAAATATCAATAAATACTGAAAGCATAACTCAAAAGTAACTTTCAACCAATCACGTTCAAATTTATTTAAGTTACAACTTTTAATATTTTTTTTAGATGTCCTGAATTAAATTCTAGTTTCATTTTTTTTTGGTACATAATTAATTGACCAACAATAAAAAATGTAAAAGTTAAATGTACTCTTAATTTCAGACAAATGGAATAATATATTTAGCTTATAGCTAAATACATAAAATTATTTAAGTAAATATCAATTATATAATATTTTTTATTTCTAATATATATAATATTTTTTTTTTCTAATCCTTTTGTTTCAATTTAAACTTTATGTTCACCATAGTTTAAAAAAGTTTAAAGTTGGGAACTCATTTGTTGCGATCGAAGTGACATTATTACATCTTGAAGTATGGGTTAGCTGCAATGATTCCGATGATGTTTGATGAGAAATTGTTATGGTGTAGCTGTAATTTAAATTTTAGAAATTGTTAGATAAGAAATCGATATGCCGCACACTGCTTATTTGATGAAATGCCATACATACTGATCGAAGAGTCAAAGTCACGTGGCAAGTTGTTCATGGTTTCTAATTGGATTTATTCTCTACAAATTTAGTTTCTATAATGCATCTAATATATCTATTACTATTAGGGTGTGTTTGACATGCCAGATTAGAGAGTCGGACAGGATTACTTAATCCAATCCGAATGGGATAAAACAATATTTCCTTTTAGGCACAATTCGTTAATCTATTTCTTAGTGGAATAAGAAGCTTTAGTAGAATAAATAATCTTAATCTTGACAAACACCAAACATATGATAGGGTAAGTTATCTTACCCGCCCTCTTATCATGTGTGTCAAACGTAACCTTATAGTATTATGGTGTCCCTCTTGATTACTCTCTTTAATTTATGCACTTCCCTTTATTGCTACGTTTTACTTCCTTCATTATGTCCACTTGACGTCTTCTCTTTTCCGCTATGCCATCTGTTCTGAGTAACCTTGGGCATCCCCTTCATTCCTATAGTTATGATCCGTCCACTCCTATATGTTCTTCACATTACAGAATTTGCTATTTAGACATAATTTGCATATTTATGGACTTATATGGAGATGCTCGGATACTTAATAATACTATTATAAACTCTCCTAAACCACTGAAGAGTCCTTAGTGCTTGCAACTGACAAAATTTTAATTTTTTTTTGCAATTGCTCGACGAGACCCAATAGGATAGACAGTTAAAAATGTACTTATAGCATGCATGAAATTTTTGCTATGATTGAGTTTCTCTTTTTTACTTTGTTTCCTAAAACTTAAATGCTAGAACTATATTTCAATACTAGAATAAGGGCTCTTATAGGCCTATATTAACAAACAATAAATAACCCATATGTAGATTGCGAATATTGATTAGTCCTCGTACATCTTACAAATGAGTCCTCTATTTTATGCCCCATTATGACAGCGTCTGTCAATGCTTTAAACCTAATGGCTAATTCTGTTGCTTTTAATTCCAAATATAATACATTCAAATAGCAACATATACGTTTCCTATTTGCTTGAAAAGCTTCTCCCTTTTAATATAACACAACATGAAATAGAATTATGTGATATTCTCAAAATGCTGTGCAAATATTAGCTCTTGTGCTTTCATTTTTTTCTCACTACACTAAGTGTTTGGGTATTTCTCATCTTTTAATCACTCACTTGGTATTATGCACTTTTTGTGTTTATTAGTTGTATATTATGCAAGTGCTTTCGTTAGTGTCTTTTCTTATAAAAGTTTCTGGTATGTATTGAATTTTTATCAGGTATTTAGTATGTTAACGAATAGAGAATAAAGGGGAATAATGATATATTGAATTGATTATATGAAACTATAATAATAGAGACCCTTTATATGGGGTTACGATAATGATACAAATAAAGAAAATATAAAACCTAATAAACCTAAAGATTTATAGATTGCTAGTCAACTCTTATAAATGGCAATTGTATAAATTACAACTAGTAAATACATATTATATATGTTAACATCTCCCCTCAAACTCAAGATGGTAATAGACCGACTTCAAATTGGAAAGTATGTCTTGAAAGAAAATGAATGCAGGGTGAAGATTATTTGGCAATGGAGGTCCAGTTCTGATTGTCCGATATGGTTATTGATTTTCTAGCACGATTGCCATTTGTGGCGAGGTCCCACACGTCATGGATGCCGTTTAGGGTGAGGTCCGGCATGTCACAGTTGACACCAGGTAAGATCCAACATGGTTGGGTTTGATATGATTGACGTCCGGTGCAAGATCCAACATGGCTGAGGACCAAGATTTTATTTTAGTATGGTAGGAGGTTTAAAATTGAAAAATTAAAATGGGCCACGGTTGATTGATTTTGGTTTTCTAAAGATGGTGATTTGATAGAGATGCCAATGGTTGTATTTGGTTGGCAGATGTTGATTATGGTGAGTGTTTGATGAAAAGTAGATGGATATAGATGTATAGAGATGTCTGGACAATGGGTTAAGTTTAGGATTTATGGTATATAGGTGGCGGCGGTGATGTATAGGGGTATGACAAAGGATGTGTTTATGGCTGGTAATTAAGGGATGGACACAAATAAAAATCATATTATAATTATACACTATGTGGGTATGGAAATGTGCATATGCAAAGAAAAGATCATAATGTTACCCTATATATTGAAGTTATGTGTCAAGTTAATTATTATATTAGATTATAAAATCACAAAGTAAAGACTTCAATTTTAATGAGTAAATTTAAACTAGAGTTGATTCTAACGGCTAATTTAAGATTACATCTGATATAATCCTTCTGTCCTACATACGGAATGCAGATAATAGAAGAAGGAGGAGGCCAGACAGAAGAAGGATTCGTAACAGATAGGGATAGAGGTAACAAGCATTGAACTTTGGACATTCCAAATAACAGTATTAACTCTTCTTTCTTTTTATTTCATTAGGGAATAAGAGGCACCATGATAAACATCATGCTAGAGGAGTTCGCGACGAAAGTAATGAATAAAATGGACAAGTAAAATGAAATTCAAAGTTAAAATTTCTAAGTGTTGTAGTTGCATGCAATATCTTCCTAATTAACTGCCTCTGCCTTCAAGTGTTACTAATGTTGCTTCTTTTCAACAAAACTGCTTACTCCAAACTCTGCCTCGGGGTGTTTAGTTAATTTTATAAAAACGAACACAAAAAAACAAAAACAAAAGTGAATAATAACAGATTAGGAAGCCAACAAGGAGAAAATAAAAGATAAAAATGGAGGAATTGCAATTGAATGCCAGGCAATTTTTCACTATAATAACATATATATGATGATAGACATTAGATGTAGTGGTAATTAGATATGTTTTTAATAATGAATGTCACAAGTTCAAACCCTTCTTGTGGAATTATTTTATAGCAATTTTTGGTGCAAGAGGGCAACTTGGTAATTTTGTGTACGTACGAAAACCTCATCTTCTACAAACAAGAGTTATTTCCATTAGTTCCTTCCCATCATTTTAATTCCTTTTCATACTAATTAATCATTTCATTTCCATTCCCTTTTGTCGATCCAAACGCACTGTAAAGCACCAAGAGAAGATACAAATTTACATGATTCACTTCACCCTTCAAGGCCTAAATCAATTGAACTTCCAACATCAATTCTTGTTGATTCTTCTTTTAATTAAATTATCACAATTGTCCTGATACATGAATGGAACCCATATATCTAGGCCTAAAATGAAATACATGTAAATCCCAGTTAGCAATATCCTCCACGCGATCTTCGAACAAACAAACAGCATAAAAAACCAGATAGATGGACAGCATCGCATACTCATGCAGCAACAGTAAACTTAGTGCCATAATTTAAACCAAATATGAGTTAAATATGACAAGATTAGTGAAATATTGTGTAGACTGCTTTTATATACATTTTATTTTTGCTCTGTTATTTCTTTTTTCAATATTCAATTTTCCCTGCCCTTTTCTTTTAACGTTCTAATAATGGAATAACACGATAAGATGTTAAAGTTGATTATCCAAAATATACGCAAAATGAATGGAGACGATAAACCCATGTAATAGTTGTTACTAAACTTTAATTTTGTCATATTACTCTAAGTACAAAATGAAATCACGTTAAGGTGGTTTATGATAATGGTGGAGTTCAGATAAATTGTTAAAAAGAGAATGAAGAAAATAGAAAATGCTAATGGAAGATAAAGGATGCAAAGAGATTATAAAGACGCACAAGTTAAAAAGAGACCGAAAGATGAAAGGGAGACAATTAACATAGCGAATTGTTGAAAATAAGCTGCACAGACGCTGAACCATCAAAATCGCGTATGTCACAACAAATTGGTGAAATAAGAAAGGTGATGAAGTTGCTTACACGTGTTCACATTGAGGTGCATATATATACATATTACCATTCCCTCATGGTGAGAAATAAGATTAATTGCATTTGATTGTTTCACATAGAAACGAATTGAATTCTATACAATTCTTTTTAAGTGGGAAGGCTTTCTGTTGAAAACAAACACTTGGTGCACTTTTGAAATATGGATACATGAAAAAAATGAGAAAACTAAGGACAAATGAAGTTGAACAGCAGAAAACTAAGTCCATGGAAAATTAGGCAATTAAGCACTAGTAAACATGGGAAACACATGGGATTTTGAAATTTTCAGCTGGACCGAAGTGTAATCAAACACATGTAAGTATGAGATTGCTAGTACTGGCTAAAGAAAGGCATCTTCAAAAATCAAGACTGAATATGAAACAGTTCTTTTTATTTTGTTTTCATCGAGTAGCTTATCAACATGCCAAAACAGATGCTCAAGATATATATTTTGGATTAACAACGACTATCCTCTGTCTTGAATTTTTTTTGACCCAATTTTATATTCTCAATGGATCATGCTTTATGAATATGCTAATTAACATATTTCGAAAACATAAATTTTATTAAAATTCAATTTTTGAATTAAAAGTTATGACACTAGAGACTTTGTAATTGCCAGTTTTTATCCCCAAAAGTACCTTGCAAAGTCCTTGCTTTCTTAATGCTATCCCAACTTCACATTAATCAGGGAAGACTAATTGAAAGATCCATTAATTTTTATGGCCACCACTGCATGTTCAGCATAGAAAATCCGCAAATGAGATAATTACCTTTAACTGTTATGTTAATTATGTCTCTATTAATTAACTTTTAGATTAGTGTAGAAATTTGATGTGTTTATGAAAGATTCGATTTATCACATGTCAAGGTCTATGGCAAAGTCTTTTTGCTTTCTTTATTTGTGTCCTAAGAGCTGTCCCCACACCATGTTAGATGGCAGAGTCTTTGATAGTTATAAAATGAGCATCAATCAACCAACCAATGAGAAATACAGAGAGAGAGAGAGAGAATTGGTCAATAAAAGTTAAAAGTGTTGAATTGTTCAAGTTAATTTGTATAACGAAAAGGGAAAGTTGCGAATAAATAGATAAGTTGATGCAATTTTTCAAATATATGGTTGTCTTAGCCAAAATTTTACATTCTTATAGTTAATAGCATCGTAAGATTTTTCAAAGAATGATATTAATAGATAATGATTATAGTATTATCAGCCACTGAATGAAAGTTGGTTCCCCCAAGATATTTTGATTAACAAAGAAAATTGACGCAAGAAATCATTGTTACTAGAGAGTTATAGTTATTTGTAATTGTCCTAACAAATGTTTACTAGTTAAATGTTAGTTTATATGAAGTAATGTGTGTTGCTTCGTGCATGTCTCAGTTGTCCTCCATTCAGCCAATTCATGAAACTGCAAATTAATGTTTCTAGTGTGATTGTAAAGATATCTAATTGCATTTATAAAGGAGAATGATAATTAAAAAGGAATGGAAAATACAAAAGAGTGTACATGTGAAGATAGACCGAGCAAACAGAAAAATCATACAAGTGCTGGGCGATTCAAAAGATGAATATGAACGGGCAAGAGACGATTAACATACCTACTTAGCAATGGTTTTTTAATTAGGCTGGATATGAGTGTTCGTAAGCTTCAAGACTAAAGCCAAGGAAGCCAACTGATTCGCATGAACACTTTTGAGAATAAGTTGCCTGAAATTACTTCTTTTTTGTTGTTTTGAACACTGGATAGCAGGCACCATTCCCATGTATGTAGGCACACTTCGAATTGCAACAGCATTGGTGAGTGGAGAACTGACAAGGCCATGGAGCCATTGGAACATGCTAAGAACCAGTGGAGACAATGGGATCACAAGCATGCGCATCGCGATGCATAGAAGGGCATGGGCATGCTCATGGTGACACAGAGATAGGGGTACAGGCGTGTGCATGGAAGCATGGTGATTCAGAGATAGGCATGGACGTGTTCATGGTGATGCAGAGATGGGGCATGGGCATGCGTATGGTGATGTAGAGACAGGTGCATGGGCTCTAAGCAGGGCCTCTCAGGGCATTTGGACTGAGCTCCCCATAGGCGTGTACACTGCTAAGGGACACATTCGCATTGTGATGTAGAGACAGATCCATGGGCTCTAAGCAGGGTGTCAGTGCATTTGGACCGAGCTGCACATAGGTGCGTACACTGCCAAAGGACGCATTCACGTTGTGTAGATGTGGTGCTATACATGATTGATGAGCACCGCAAGGCTGAAGTATGTGCACAGAGTGGTTGTAGTGTGGACTGGCATAGGGAATGTTGGGAGAAAACTTGTGACACAGAGGTAGGGCTCTAAATCACGAAAAAATCACATGATACTAAGAAATCCTACAAACGATAGCAACTTGTAATCAGAATTGAGAATATATATTATTACAGCATAGACTGCTTAATCACCAAAGAAGCTTAAAGAGGAAAAAAGCAGCAGAGAACTCTGTTATGGACAGCATCACCTACTGGTAGAGCAGTAGCAAATCTAGCACCACATTTGAAGCCAAATCTTAATTATTTAAATGGTACTGTAAGAACATATGAAGCATTATTCTACACAACTACTACATATATGCAAGTTTACTAAAATACTATATGTAGTTCACTTATACATACAGTTTATTTTTTCTCTATCATATTTTTTTAATGTTTATTTCTCCCTATCCTTCTCTTAACATTCTAATAAATTCATAAGATTTTCCCAAAAATATATATAACTAAAGGAGTCCTGGAATCAAGTTCGTACTAGACAATATACAGTACATTAACAGAGACCGATCAGCCCATGGAATAGTTATTGCTTAAGTCAGCTAAAGTTCCTTTTAAAGAGAAATATAGGATGGATTATAGTTAACGAAAGGTGTTTTCGCTCAAGTATTGAAAGCATATGTTCACATTAATTATGGTGGTATACGTTACGGTATAGACGAAAACATTTTCAATATTCTGCTTCACTTTTATACAAGTTCAACATAATAATTGTGAGAAGGTGGAATAGGAGCTCAGTTAGTTTTCGGTGAGCTCGTGAGAAAAGTGTCTTTCAACTGTTCATAAGTGAAATTCATGTAGGACAATGAAATCCTATAGGAAAAAGGGGAAGGAACATAAACTTAAAATATATGAATGAATAAGAAAGGATGCAAAGAGAATATAAAGATGTACAAATGAAAATAGAATGAAAGAACAATAAATCATGTAAGGGCTGGGTGATAGAAAAGAGGCCGAAAAATCAATAGATTCGATCTTCTTTTGGGGATATGGGCAATATTATACCACTTTGGGTCGCTTCTTTAGTTGTACATTTCTTATAGAATATACACATCACTGCAGGACGAAGTAGGAGTAATAAATATCACATCCTAGAAATAATCATGTTCCCGTTAAGGTTAAAAACTATTGGATGAAGTGTTGGCTATTCGACTTTTAACATCAAATCCTGTGAAAAATAATTACCATTTATTACGCTAATTTATGGGAGAAATTAAAACCAAAAGTGCATGTATCAAACTTGAGAAAATTTTGCAATTGAGTTGCGTACAATTAGGCTGACAAGATCTAAAGTATGCCTACTAAGGGCACATCTTTTCCTAGTGATTCTTTCTTTCTTTCTCTCTCACTTTGTTACATACATGAATGGAACCCATTTGTATATGGATCAAACTAAACGAAATACAAGCAAATCCATGAAGGGGTAGGAAAAATGAAATTACTAGTTAGACCTGTTTGATTGAACCGCAATCGATCCGATGATATCCGTTGTTAGTGGTTTCCTTGATATTATGATCTTCAACAAATCAGATGAAAACAGAGAAACTAAAATCAAATTAGTAACTTCAACTCAGCAGCAACAACAATTAATTAAAGATTTATCACAAGAGAGGCATACCACTTAAGCAGTAGTAGCAGCAAATAACTCTGACATAGACAGCACAGGCAACCATAGCAGTAGCAAAGCTAGCATCAGAAATGAACCAATACATATACAAGTTTATAAAGTATATGAAGTTTTTTTAAAAAAAATATATAAAATTACTCAAATGGGTTATACTTAAAAAAGACAAGAAAATCCCATATATAACCATAGGGATTCAATTGAAATACATGAAAGGACAAGAAAAATGACACTTCTAGTCCGACCTGTTTGACTAGACTGCGGTCTAATGATATCCACGATAGTGGGCTATAATTAAAGGAAGGTTTTTCTATTCAGCGGTTGAAGCCATGTTCACATTAAGGTCGTTTATGGTTTACATGGTTGACGCAAAAACACGTCCAAATATTCTGCTTCACTTTTGTTTACATACATGGGAAACGTGACAACGTAAAATACACCTCACTGAGTTTTTGACGAGTTTGTGACAAATGCATATATTTTTGAACTACGGCAACTCAAGTAGGATTAAATCCTACAATATATCTATAAGAAAGAGTTTAATAAAAAGATTAATGTACCAATGTAAATACAAGTAAAAATAGACTAATAAACAACAAAATTACATATACAACTGCTGGGTGATGGAGTAGAGGAAAAATCCGAAAGAGCCAGAGATAATTAACGTACCAATTTTAAAAACATAAGCCACATTAGAGGCTAAACCATCAACAGAAGTTGCCTCATAGGAACTGTAAGTTGGTGAGGCATTCCACTATGGGCATAGTCAGTTTATAATCCACTCCAAGTAACCTTTTGCAAATTGCATAAAACACAGCTTCTTTAATGGCTAAAGCTTCAAAAACTAAACAGTTTATAATCCAAAAAAACTAAAAGTTAAATGATTAAAAAAAATCTAAATTACCTATTCCAAATATGCTTCAATGAGAATCGAAAATCAAACACAATACATACTTTGTAGTAGCGTACTGCAAAGGAAATACATTCATAAAAAAAGAAAGAAGTTGTAAAAAGATTAGCTTCTCCGATAATTGCCTCAAACATGTACATCATTGTGAACCTGAGAGCAAATGTTTGCGTGTTGGAATCCATTTGTCATGCCTTCAAATATATATATATATGGAGAAAATGGAGGATATATTTCATCAGTTCAAGCTTGAGCACATTCATTATAAACAGGATAAAGCAGTAGTTCTTTTAATGGACAAAGAATCTCATAATAGGAAAAATATAGTTTTATTTAACCATTGCTTATGTTGAAACCAGTGTTTTATTAAATCGGATGTAGGACAACTTTATTAGCATACTACATTATGTGCCCCCTTATGAAAAGTGTTGTATCTTAGTAGCTTTGGCATGATAGTTTAGTTGCAAAAATGAGGTGGAAATACGAGTAAAACGTAAAGGAAAGAACTAACAAATAAGAACACACTAACCATTTACCCCCTAAATCTGCACTCTTGCCGTATTTATAGCTATTGTTGTACAAATCCAATCTTGTATCTAGTCCAAAAACTTGAAATATGCGTATCACATAGAGAACTTTTTTCCCTACTATGCCAAATCGATCTCCCTGAGCTTCAGAGCAATAATGGACCAATGAATCCCCAAAAGTCAAAATCCAATAACAAAACAAAACAAAACAAAACAAAAAAGGCATAGTAATAACTTGAACACAACATGTTAATTAAGGAACTGTGTGGTTATAGGGTTTAAAACTACGTTACAGTTACAATAACTTGTCTGTTTACAGTTTGAGAAAATATTTAGTTCTAAACCAGTTAAGCAACTAGCATTAATTAATTAATGTAATCTTTTTATTACATTAGTTAATTAATGCTAGTTGCTTAATTGGCTTCTAACAATTTCAAAAAGTTCACAACAAAACATTGTATTTACAATTCCTTTAACGTTTAAAGTACATACATAGTGATTTCTAACATGACAAATAATTTTGATATAATTTAATCTTTTAGCTAGCTCAAGCCTAACTACTCAAGATGACTACTGACTAATGAAATTATTGTCACTCCTTGAGGACAACATGAGTATATATATAAAGAAGAAACTGAATACAAACATGAAAGTGCAAGAAAAATGACACCACTAGTCGAAATCATCCATGATCTAATAACAATGCAAACATATCTACATATGATAAAGACTCGACCACTGGATAGGCACCATTCACGTGTAGATAGGCGGGCATGCTTGGCACTGCATGAGAATTGGCGAATGGGAGAGCTGACAAGGACATGAGGCTATTAGACCATTATATGCACGAGAGTGCGCATGGTGATGCAGAGACAGGGGCATGGCATGCACACCTTGATGAGAAGACGGGGGCAGAGACAATGGGGGTGTTGGTGTGCGCATCATGTTGCACAGACAGGTGCATGGGCTCTAAGCTTGGCCTCGGGGCCTTTGGACCAAGCTATACGCACAGGCGTGTGCACTGTGAAGTTAAAGGGGTACGCAGAGTCATAAGCACCGAAAAGGTTGAAGTGTGTGTGGAGGCGCTGAATGGGGCCTTAGGATCCTTGGACCGTGCCGGACATGGGTGTGTGCAAAGAGTGGTTGTAGTGTGCACTGGCATGGGAAATGGAAATAAACACCCTGTGACACAAATGTAGGGCTCTAAATCACGAAAAAAATCACATGACACTAAGAAATATGACAAACGATTGCAACTTAAAACCAGCAGTAGCAATATTTACCGCAGAGAACGCTTAATCACCAAAGCACCATAATGGGGAAAAATCATTAGCAGAGAACTCTGTTATCAACAACATCATCTACTGGAGGAGTAGTCAGCAATAGCAAATCTAGCACCACAATTAAAGCCAAATCTTACTAAGACTTAAATGGTGTAAGAACAAATGTAGAATAATCTACACAAATACTAAATATATATAAAAGTTTGGTAAAATATTATACGTAGTCCACTTTCACATACAATTTTCTTTTTCTCTGTCATTTATTTTCTATATGCTCATTTTCCCTTAGCTTTTTTCTTAAAATTCTAATAAATTCATAAGATTTTCCCAAAAATATATATAACTGTAGTCATATATAGGATGGATTATAGTTAGCAAAAGGTTTTTTTTTCTCAAGGATTGAAAGCATATGTTCACATTAATTCAGGTGGTATATGTGGTATGGTTCAGATGAAAACATTTTCACAAATTCTGCTTCACTTTTATACAAGTTTTAACTCACGAATTTTGAGATGGTAGAATAGGTGCTCAATGAGTTTTCAGTGAGCTTGTGATAAAAGTGTCTTTCAACTATTCATAAGTCAAATTCATGTAGGATGATGAAATCCTATAGGAACATAAACTTGAAAAAAAAATGTACCAGAAATCGTGCAAGGGTTGGGTGGTATGAAAGAGGGAAAAAATGAATGGAAGCCAATTAACAAAGTAAAGTAAGAGTAATAAATTTCTTTCTTTTAGAATATACACATCGCTGCACGATGACGTAAAAGTAATAATATCACATCCTAGAAATAATCGTGTTCTCGTTAACGTTTAGAAACTATTCGAAGAAATGTTCGTTATTTGTTAGGCTCATCTACACAAGAAATTAAAATCACAAGTGCATGTATCAAACATGAGAAAAATTTACACTTGAGTTGCAATTAGCGCAACTAGATCTAAAGGTATGCCAACAAGGGAAACATATTTTCTATTGATTTTCCTTTCTTTCTGACTTTGTTTCATAGGAATTTGAAATAAATGAAGTACAATCTAATCCCATATATAACCATAGGGAGTTAGGGATTCAATTGAAATACATGGAAGGGTAAGAAAAATGACGCAACCAGTTGAACCGCAATATGATGATATCCACTATTAGTGGTATTATTATCATTAACAAATCAACAAACAGAAACTAGCTTAAACTAAATTAACAACTTCAATTTAGCAGCAGCAACAACAATATTTATTAGGATCCTAATTAAAGATTTATCACAAGAAAGGCATACCACTTAAGAAGCAGCAGCAGCAGCACAAAATTGTAACATTGATAGCGACAACCATAGCAATAGCAAAACTAGCACACGAATTGAACCAATACATATATAAGTTAATAAAATATATGAAGTTCTTTTTAAAGAGAAAATTATAGCTGTGGGTTTTATTTAAAGATAGTTGTTTTTGTTCAAGGGTTAAAGCCATGTTAACATTAAGGTCATTTATGGTTTAGATGGTTGACGCGAAAAGACTTTCAAATATTCTGCCTCACTTTTGTATAAATAACACATAATTATAGGTTAATTGTAAAAAGGTAAAATACATCTCATTAAGTTTTTGACGAGTTTTTGACAAATGCATATATTTTTTAACCACTGCAATTAACGTAGGATTAAATCCTTTAATAAAACAATCATGAAAAAGAAACAGTAAATACCATTGGATCCATGAGAAAGGATGTAATAAAAATATTAATATACCAATGTAAATACAAGTAAAAATAGACCGATAAAAAAAACATATATACACAAGAGCTGGAGATACAAAGGAGAAAAAACCTAAAAGAGCCAGAGACAATTAACGTGCCGATTTTAAAAACATAAGCCGCATTAGAGGCTGAACCATCACCAGAAGTTCCTTGAAGGGATATGGTCAATCTTATATATGCCACTCCGAGCTGCTTCCTTCGGTGCATATTCCTTTTCAAAGAGAAGATTGCATTGTTTCCACTTTGGGCATGGTCAATTTAGAATCCACTCGTGATAAAATAAGTGACTTCCAGTAATGCTTGTTAATTGCATAAAACACAGCTTCTTTAATGGTAAAGCTTCAAAAACAAATCAGTTTAGAATCCTCTAATGTTAGTGCTTGTTAGGTTTGAGTTTTTGTTCGTTCCTTGAATCTAATATAGTAATTTCTCGTGGAAAGTTTGAGTTTCATCAACTTATAATTCAACCTGTTAATATGAACTATAAGAGACTTCCAATGTAAGTTTACCAATGTAGGATTCTAAGGGTGAACCAAAACTCGAACCAAACAAGGCAACCCTGGCACATATTAAGATCGACCTTATCTCCCAGTGAAACACTAGTCCACAAAAATCGAAACTAAAAATTATTAAAAAAAATCTAGATTACCTATTCCAAATGAGCTCAAATGAGAATCTAAATCAAGCACAATACATTATAAAGTATCCACAACACAACTAAACCATATAATATTGTCTACTCTATAGTAACATACTGTAGAGGAAATACATTCATCAAGAAAGAGAGAAGTTGGTGATGAGTAGCTTCTTCGATAATCGCCCGAAACTTTTACATCATTGAAAACCTGAGAACAAGTGTTTAAATCTTAGAATCCATTTGTCTTGCCTTCAACAAAAAGAAATTAAAAAATTAGAAGAAAATGGAGAATATATTTTATTTGTTCAAGCTTGAGCATGTTCTTTATAAACATGATAAAGCAGTAGTTATTCTTATCATAGGTTTCACATTTTAAGAGTATATATAATTACAAGAGTATAAGTACGAATGTAAAAATAGCTAAAGTAGAAAAACTCAAAGATGAAGAAGCATTATTTCTAACTAATTAAATTCAAAAGACTCAATAAATGGTGCCACAATTACACTTACATACTCCCTCTATCTCTAATTCGGAGTCACATTTTTCTTTTTTGGTACTTCTCAAATAAGAAGTAACCTTACATTTTGAGATATAATCAATGGACAAAGAATCTCATAATAGTAAAAATATAGTTTTATCCATAATCATTGCTTATGTTGAAATCAATATTTTCTTAAATCGGATGGAAGAGTACTTTATTAGCATGACAGTTCAGTTGCAAAAGTAAAGTGGAAATATGAGTAAAACGTAAAGGAAAAGAACTAACTGATAAGAAGAACATACTAACCAATTATCCCTTAAACTTCCACTGCACTCTCGCCGTATTTACAGCTATTGTCACATAGATCCAATCTTGTATTTGGTCCAAAAACTTGAAATACGCGAATCTCCATGAGCTTCGGAGCAGTAATGGACTAACGAATCCCCAAAATCCTATAGCAAACCCAAGAACTACACTCACATAGAAACCTATTGTTACAAATGTATCCTCAGCTTTGCCATGATCATTAGGTGGGGGAAACGAAGTTGATCCATCTTCTGGGCACAGAGGCAACGGAAGCCCACAAAGTTTGTCATTTCCAGCATAAACAGAGGCATTGAAGGTGTCGAGTTGAGTGCTTCGTGGAATTTTACCCGAAAACTTATTACTTGACAAGTCCAAGACACTAAGAGAATTCAATCTTCCAAGACCGATAGGAATCGCACCAGAAAGAATGTTTCTTGACAAATCAAGAATTTCGAGCTCTTTCATTTGACTAATATTTTGAATGAAATGTCCAGTCAAATTGTTTCTTGAAAGGTTCAGGGAACGTAATCCCACAAGACTTGCAAGTTCTTGGGGAATTTGTCCCACTAGTTTATTACTAGAAAGATCAATGCATTTTAGTAGTCCCAAAGTACTTCCGTATTTAGAAACCTTTCCTTTCCATTGAACCAATGCACTAGGCACATACTCTCCAAATTGGAAATAAGTCTCGGTACCAACCATATAACCAAAGCTTTCTGAAAGTCCAATATACATGATCGTACTCGAACTTTCCGTTTGAATCAAAGAATAAAATTTCTTGAAGCATTGTGGAATGTTTCCTGATATTTTGTTTTGAGAGAGGTCCAAGACTTGAGTAAGATTAAGAAGACACATGCTAAGGGGTATGCTTCCATGGAAATCATTTCTTCGGAAACTAAGAACAGTTAAAAGTGTTAGGTCTGTCCCTATCCAAGCCGGTAGTTGTCCTGATAACTTATTTTCACTCACATCAATAACTCTCAGAGATGAGCAATTCTTCAAAAATGAAGGGAGCTCCCCTACTAAACTATTGTTACGCAAGTTCAACAATTTAAGATGATGTAAGAAGCTGAAAGAGGATGGAATTTTCCAGGAGAAATTATTGTTTGCTAAATCAAGAATTTCTAAGTTATTCCCGTTGATCCAACAGTCAGGAACCTCACCTGATAAAAGGTTGTTTGAGAGGTCGAGAAAACCTAAAAACTCGGTCACAACTGTGCACAATGAAGTAATTGATCCAGAGAACATATTGTTAGAGAGATTCAATGATGACATTTTATGAGGAAGTAAAGGTATTAGACCCTTAAAACGATTAGAACTCAAATCCATTCGATCAAGTTTAACAAACTTACATGATAAATCAGGTAGCATGCCATGGATCTGGTTGTATGAGATATTTAGGTACAATAATTTAGGTGAGAAATCCCAAAACCAATTTGGAACTGTATCCGAAATTTCAGCACTACTCATATAAAGGAAATCAATATTTCTTTGAGATCGAATCCATTTTGGGAAATGAGGTCCTAACTTGCAGTTTGAAAGTGAAATATAATTCAACTGAAAACGAGGAGTCCAATCAGAGCTAAACTCCAAAGTCAACAAGTTAAAAGACAAGTCTAATGTCTTCAAGTTGGAAAGTTCCCCAATGCTTTCGGGTAGTCTGCCTTTTATCTTATTGTTTGTAAGATACAAGTATCTCAACAGAGGAAATGATGTTAAGTCAGGCAATGATCCATTCAATTCATTATTGGACAAGTAAAGATATTCAAGAGGAGAACTTTGGCCAAAACATTTTGGGAAAGACCCATTCAGTTTATTACTATCAACCAGCAATCGCCTCAAAGATGAAAAGCTTGTAAAATCCGGTAATGAGCCACTGAATTTGTTTTGACTTAATTCCAAAAACTCCAACGAATTCTTTGATGCGAACAACGTTTGGAAAAGCTCAGGAAGTTGTCCAGTTAAATTGTTCGAAGTTAGGACCAATGACCGGATACGACTTAAGTTTTTGAAAGATTTTGGAATCTCACCTTCAAGGGCACATTCAGAAAGACTGAGACTTTCGAGGGACATCATATTCCCAAAAGCATCAGGAATAGAACCTCCTAAAGGATTAAGAGACATGTCAACATCAACAAGGCTACTACTGAAATTGAATAACCAATTGTAACTCGAAGAATTAGTGAAACTGTTACGAGAAAGATAAATTATAGAAAGAGGAATAGAAGAAAAGTTTGTCAAGTGAAGTGAGGGAGAAATGATTCCAGGGAGGTTGCAAACATCAAGGTGCAAACTTGATAGGAAAGAGAGCCTATCAATGGATTGCAGCAAGTCGACCTTCTGAAGGTCAATAGAACTGAGATCAAGGTGTCGTAACAAACGAAGATCAAATAGCCACTCTAGGTTTTCGACAGTCAGGTCGAAATTAGACCCCAAGTCAAGAGAGCGCAAGTTAGTAAGGTTCCCAAGCTGATGAGGAACTCTACCAACAAAGTTATTGTATGACAGATTCAAGTGTTGTAATTTGCTGAGGGAACCAACGAATTCTGGGATTGGGCTCGACTGGAAATCATTGTAACTGAGGTCCAAATACTTCAAGTTAGTAAGGTTCCCAAGCTGATGAGGAACTCTACCAACAAATAAATTGTATGATAGATTCAAGTGTTGTAATTTGCTGAGGGAACCAATGAATTCTGGGATTGAGTAGAACGAATTGGAACTGAGGTCCAAATACTTCAAGTGATTCAATTCAAGTAAAGAGGGACTAACCTTTCCACTGAGATAAAAGAAATTACCAGTGGCATAATCATACCAACCATGAAGATCGAGAAGGATTACATGAGCAGTAGTATTGCTACAGCGGATTCCTCTCCATTTGCAGCAGTCTTCTTCTTGGCTCCCCCAAGAAGAGAGAAGCAGTCCAATTCGTCTTCCACAATTTCTTTCTTAAAATTGAGGAGTGCTTGTCTCTCGTTGTCCTTGCACCTGATCAACTTCACAGCTCCACCACCTCCTGAACTGGAACTGAAAAGTAAACAAGTGAAGGCTACAAACAACATCGATTTTGTTATTGTTTTGGAAACCATAATTATCAAAGCAAAAGGCAAACGAGTTTTTTAAATTTTTGTCGGTTGATGTTTTGAGGTACTTAAAAGACGAAATAGGCCTTTTTATAGCCAAACAAAAGTTCCGACCTTCTTTTCTTTCTTTCTTTCTATCTAATACGGTCCCCACTTCACATTAATTCTTCTCTGAATTATATCTTAATTAATTAAATGATAGATTAGATTTTCTGATTTTTTAATTGGTTTAGAAATTAACAAGTCAAGGTCTTGGCAAAAGTCTTTTATTTTTTTTTTGGTATCCACGAGCAGTTCTCGCATCACATTAAATTGCAAAAACTTTAATAGTTATAAATTGAGCATTAATTAATTTAAGTGTAACTTTTTATCTTATGAAAAAAATTTAGGTGTAACTTTTAGTTGGTTTAAAAATTCATATATAAATACTTATTTTGCCTCTTAAAAAATAAGAAGTATGCTTAACGCCTAAGCCTGAAATCTTAATTTTTAAAAAGGTAAAATATATACTTACATAGGATTATTTTACAAAAGCTTATACAAAAAATTACACCACAAAACATCCGAAAATTGAATCAACGACAACTATCCTCGGTCTTGAATTTTTTTTATATATAATTTTATATTCACAATTATAAACATTGATTAGTAGATTTCAAAAATAATATTTTTATATAAATATTCAAATTTTTGCATTAAAAGTCGTAACACTTTAACTTTATTTATTTTTATCTGTGAAAACTAATTGAAAGACCCATTAATATGATTTTACATACCAAGGAAAATTCTAAGCAAGTTATACCTTTATGGCCATCACCACACGTTTAGCACATAAAATCAGCAGATGGCATAATAACTTTATATTGTTCTGTTAATTATGTCTAAACTTGTAGATTAAATTTATTTACTTAGAAATTTTCTGTGGAGATGGAAAATCACCAATGAACTAATTCCTTCGAATTGGAATAAATTTAGATTTCTATAAAAAAAAATTCTTTCAATCCTATTTGACAATAACATGAAAAATGATATGATAAAAAACAAGTAATTTGTGTGAGAAGTTGAAAATTAAGTTAAAGCATATAGTGAGATGCTCTTCATCTCATACTTATTTTTATAAGTAGATATCATACATTCTTCTTTATCTTTTGAAGATATTTTTTCTTCCTTACCCCGAAATAAATTTTTTTCATTGAAAAAATTAGAAAGTAAGAGTTAATCTCACCAAATGACTCAACTTCTTTTTCAACTTTTTACACAGATTAATTAATTTTCTTACTATTTTTCTTGTTCTTACCTTTTTGTGCCAATTTTTTTAACCAAAAATTCCTTGGAAAGATCGACCTTACTTTCTTCACGCTGTCCACACTTGCCATTAATGGTTTCGGGTAGTCTCCCTTGTATCTTATTGTTTGTTAGATACAAGTCTCTCAACAGAGGAAATGATGTTAAGTCAGGCAATGACCCATTCAATTCATTCTCCGACAAGTCGAGATATTTAAGAGGAGAACTTTGGCCAAAATGTTTTGGGAAAGACCCATTCAATTTATTACGATCAACCAGCAATTGCCTCAAAGATGAAAAGCTTGTAAAATCAGGTAATGAGCCACTGAATTTGTTCTTACCTAATTCCAAACTCTCCAACGAATTCTTTGATGCAAATAGCCTCTGGAAAAGCTCTGGAAGTTGTCCAGTTAAATTATTATAAGATAGGTCCAGTGACCGGATACGACTTAAGTTCATGAATGATTTTGGAATCTCACCTTCAAGGGCACAATAAGAAAGACAGAGACTTTCGAGGGACATCATATTCCCAAAAGCATCAGGAATAGAACCTCCTAAAGGATTAGCAGACATGTCAACATCAACAAGGCTATTACTGAAATTGAATAACCAATTGTAACTCGAAGAATTAGTGAAATGGTTATCAGACAGGTGAATTATAGAAAGAGGAATAGAAGAAAAGTTTGTCAAGTGAAGTGAGGGAGAAATGATTCCTGGGAGGTTGCAGTGAACAAGGTGCAAACTTGATAGGAAAGAGAGCCTATCAATGGATTGTAGCAAGTCGACCTTCTGAAGGTCAATAGAACTGAGATCAAGGTGTCGTAACAAACGAAGATCAGAAAGCCACTCTAGGTTTTCGACAGTCAGGATGTAATTAAACCCCAAGTCAAGAGAGCGCAAGTTAGTAAGGTTCCCAAGCTGATGAGGAACTCTACCACCGAAAAGAATGTATGACAGTTTCAAGTGTTGTAATTTGCTGAGGGAACCAATGAATTCTGGGATTGAGTAGAAAGAATTGTAACTGAGGTCCAAATACTTCAAGTGATTCAATTCAAGTAAAGAGGGACTAACCTTTCCACTGAGATAAAACCAATTACCAGTGGCTTCATCATACCAACCATGAAGATCGAGAAGGATTACATGAGCAGTAGTATTGCTACAGCGGATTCCTCTCCATTTGCAGCAGTCTTCTTCTTGGCTCCCCCAAGAAGAGAGACGCCCTTTGTCATCCACAATTTCTTTCTTAAAATTGAGGAGTGCTTGTCTCTCGTTGTCCTTGCACCTGATCAACTTCACAGCTCCACCACCTCCTGAACTGGAACTGAAAAGTAAACAAGTGAAGGCTACGAACAACATTGATTTTGTTATTATTTTGGAAACCATAATTATCAAAGCAAAAGGAAAACGAATTTTTTTTTATTTTTGTCGGTTGATGTTTTGAGTTACAAAGACGTAATAGGCCCTTTTTATAGCCAAACAAAAGTTCCGACCTTTCTTTCTTTCTTTCTATTTAATACGGTCCCCACTTCACATTAATTCTTATCTTAATTATATCTTAATTAATTAACTGCTAGAATAGATTTTCAGATTTTTTAATTGGTTTAAAAATTAACAAGTCAAGGTCTAACAAAAGTCTTTCATTTCTTTTTGGTATTCACGAGCTGTTCTCGCATCACATTAAATTGCAATTTTTTTAATAGTTATAAATTGACCATCAATTAATTTAGGTGTAACTTCTTATCTTATGGAAAAAATTAATGTTAGGGGCTAATTATTTCAGCCTCTTAGGTTTGACCATTTCTATATATTTGATACAAAGACAAAATTCTAAATGGAAATATTACATCCACATTCAAGAATACCAACTCCTAATGTAAATATACAGATGATTCTTAACAATTTTATCGAAACAATAAAGCAAACGTTTTTTTAATGTTCTGAGTTCCCATTGTAAAGACTCAACTTTTCTCATGTTGTCCCTACTTATTAAAAGATCAGTTATTGTCATTTTGCATACTAAAGGAAAATTCTTAGTAAGATACACATTTATAGCTATATACCACCATGTGTTTTCAGTGGGGAGCGAGGAGTTAATGGTAAGGGGTTCTATATAGTACGTAACTCTTCTTAATATTCCGGTATTTTAAGAAAATAATGCTTTAATTAAAGATGATAAATAAAATTTACAAAATGACAATTTTGAAATGTTGGAAGTACCGATCAAGTGTTGAATGAGTAATGCTACATTTACCAACTTTATCAAGCGGTTACTCATACTAAATATATTGGTGGGTTGTATATTTCAAAAATGTGTAACTCATTCATACACTGGATATAATTTTCCAATAACTAGCCGGAAAGAAAATTTGTTATTGTAAGGTAGGTAGAACATGTTTCCACCTAATCAAAAGCATGTACTTTTAGCAGAAATTAGAAGTCACATTCTGGCTGCAATAATTGACTTTAGCCCCATGAAATTACTAATAATTATTGACTTTACCTTTAAACAAGTCTTCCTTCCGACTTTACCCAAAAATAAAATAAAATTAGGTGATGACATAATTGATTAGCTCTGATTTTGTTAATTGACCACTTTACTCCAAATTTTGCCTCTACAATTTTCTTTATGTAATTTTTATTTTTCTTATCTTCTCCCTCGGGGTTTTAAGTTGATTATATAAAAATAAACACAGAAAAACAAAAAACAAAAGAAGATACAAATTTACATGGTTCATTTCATTTCCGTTCCCTCTTGTCAATCCAAACTCACTGTAAAGCACCAAGAGAAGATACAAATTTACATGGTTCATTTCACCCTACAAGGCCTAAATCAATTGAACCTGCAACATCATTTCTTATTGATTCTTTTCTCATTAAATTCTCACAGTTCTCCTGATACATCAATGGAATATATATAGGCCTAAAATGAAATACATGTAAATCCCAGTTAGCAATATCCTCCACGCGATCTTCGAACAAACAAACAGCAGAAAAAACCAGATAGATGGACAGCATCACCGACTCCTGCAGCAATAGCAAACTTAGTGCCATAATTTGAACCAAATATTTGTTAAATATGACAAGATTAGTGAAATATTGTAGACTGCTTATATATATATACACTATTTTTTCTCTGTTTCTTCTTTTTTCAATATTCAGTTTTCCCTGCCCTTTTCTTTTAACATTCTAATAATGTAATAACACGATAAGATGTTGAAGTTGATTATCCAAAATATATACAAATGAATGGACCGAGATGGTAAACCAATGGAATAGTTGTTACTAAACTTTAATTTCGTCATATTACTCTTAAGTATAAAATGAACTTATGTGCTTTGCTTGATTATGCGTCTCGATCAATTGCCTGTTCAGCTAAAGTTTCTTTTAATGAGAAATCTAGAAAGGATTATAGTTAAAGAAATCCAGTTAAGGTGGGTTATGGTAATGATACGATTCTCAGACGGATTGTTGAAAATAATCAAGCTGTACAAGTTAAAAAGAGAACGAAGAAAACAGAAAATGCCAATGGAAGAGAAAGGATGCAAAGAGATTATAAAGATGTACTAGTTAAAAAGAAACTGAACCAGCAAAAATCGCGTGTCACAATGAAATTGGTGAAATAAGAAAGGAGAGGAAGTTGCTCACGCATATTCACAATATATAAGGTGCATGTACAGATTACTATTCCCTCTTGGTGAGAAATAAGATTAATTGCATTTGATGGTTCCACATGGAAACGAATTGAATTCTAAACAGTTCTTTTAAGTGGGAAAGCTTTCCGTTGAAAACAAACACTTGGTGCACTTTTGAAATATGGGTGCATGAAAAAAAAAATGAGAAAACTGAGGATAAATGAAGTTGACCAGCAGAAAACTAAGTCCATGGAAAATTGGGCAATCAATCACTAGTAAACATGGGAAACATATGGGATTTTGAAATTTTCTGCTGGACCGAAGTGTAAACAAATGCACGTAAGTATGAAATTTTCAAAAATCAAGACTGAATATGAAACAGTTCTTTTTATTTTGTTTTCTTCGACTAGCTTATCAACATGCCAAAACAGATGCTCAGGATATATATTTTGGATTAACAACGACTATCCTCGGTCTTGAATTTTTTTGACACAATGTTATATTCTCAATAGATCTTGCTTTATGAATATACTAACTAGTATATTTCGACAACATACTAGTTAGTATATTCATTATAATCTGTGATTGATTATATGTTATGTGTGTGAGTGGGAATGATATTTATTTGATGTTTCAATATGATAACAAATCAGATTTAAGGACTATGATTGATTATATACCAATTAAATATCATATGTGCCTTTAGATCAAAAAACTTCATAATATAGATTTGTTGTAAGGAACTATATATTGCAAAAACACATATAACTTCTAACTGCATGTACAAGGCACAGGGAATATTCACCATTCCCATTTCTTTTAGTTGTTGGATGGGTAGGCACTACCCTTCCTGTTATTTTTCCTTCTTTTTTTTCTTTTTTTTTTTTTTTTTTTTTCTTTTTTTTTTCTTTTTTTTTTTTTTACTTTTATAGTTTTCCTTTAAAAAAAATTTGGGACAGCCAAGGTCTTCTTGGCGTGAGATGAACGCCTGCAACTTATTTGAGCATTTTTTTTACCATATGTAAGGTGCAAATTAACAAAAAAAGTTCATATGCCAAATTTAATTTGCAAATTTACTCATTATGTTTATTACAATTGCGCCGTGGATGCTCTAAAACTGGGGAAACTGACTCTTTATGGTACCAAATCTACCATTACCCTACATTTCTGTAGAGAAGAACATTTAGTAGACATCTGAGTGTATTAGAAGAGCATCATATGATTGTCTCACCATGGGACAACAAAACCTAAGTACATAAATACGATCGTCCCATTGATTTTTTATTTTTTTTGATTTTTTATTTTTTTCCCATTCTCTGATGGGACTCTAACTCGGAAGCTACCGAATCCTGCAGGTAGGTGCCTAGCTTTACCACCGGACTAACCCACTAAGAAGTGTGTGCAGTTGACAATTTCATGTTAAAAAGTATTCCATTTTATATAATTATGTTATGATATTGATTTGGGTGCAATACAATGAATGGTCAAGATTTATGCTTATCTATGCTAATAAATGAATTTCCAATTATGTCCCCAACATAATTATTTTTACTAAAAATGTAAGATATGTGGATTGAAATTATAAATGTTGAATTAATAAAAAATGCTTTATACACTGAAGCTAACGTCAATCCTTTTTTCAATTCTTCATTTCAAATTAGATTATATGCTTGCAAAGATATGAGTGTTCACGTAAGCTTCAAGACTAAAGCCATGGAATCAAGCTGAATACTTTGGAGAATAAGTTGCCTGAAATTATTTAGTTTTTTGCTATTTTGATGGAAACGAAACCAAATATTGTTCATTAGACAACTAAATAACTCACTATAAGCTTTATCCAAGTCTAGGACAACATTTTTAACCGTAAACTCGAATTTTATCAAATTCAAATAGAATTTCAAGAACAGGAATTTAGTGGCCATTTGGTTGCACAAGAGAAAATGCATAATTGTTAACTATTCGCAAAGTACACAAATGTTGAGCAAATAATGCTACATTTATCAGTTTTATAAAGCGGTTACTCATACTAAATATATTGGTGGTTTAATTATATATTTTCAAAATGCATAACTCATTGATACATTGGATACAATTTTCCAATAAACAGTGGGAAAGAAAATTTGTTACTGTAAAGTAGGTAGCAACATGTTTCCACCTAATAAAAAATCTGTACTTTTGGCCCTTTAAGAAATTCAGGAAAATCACACTCTAGCTGTAATAATTGACTTTACCTTTAAGCAAGTCTTCCTTCCAACTTTATCCCAAAAAAAAAAAAAAAAAACTTTTTAAGTGGAAGACATAATTTGACTAGCTTTGATTTTGTTATATTCGTTCAAGAAAATAGCGTTTTAGTCAAAGCATATATATGTGTGTGTATAGTTGTGTGTGGATACAAAGAAACCCGGCAGTGCAAATCTCAGGCTCCGTTTGAAAAGTTGGAAAAGGAAAATAAATGCTAGTTTTGGTTAAAAAATGGAAAATAAGTTGAGTGATAGAGGTGATATCTTATTGTTTTTCTAGGAAATTTTCTTTACTTGGTGGTAAGTAAGTTTTCCACCAAAAACATTTAATTTTTTGAATAACATTTCTCACCTTATTTTCTATCTTTTCACACAAACTAGCAAATCTCTTAATGTACATAATTATTTATTAAATGACAGCGAAGACTTAATTAGGATTTTTATGTTAAGGTTTTTGGGAGTTAAGAACTTAAGAGACTTAACCACGAGCACTTCAAATATCTCATCTTAAAATCTATTGTAATAATTCTAGCCAAGTACTAGGATCAAGGGAAACATCAGATTTTGAACATTATCAGTAGATCCAAAGTGTAATGAAAAGCACCGTAAAATAAGATTGCTAAAAGAATCAGTTTAATTTAGTAGTTTCTTTCACAATCTCATACAATAATACGACATAGAGTTTTTTTTAAAAAAATTTAATAGACAGTCTCTTTTACAATTCCATTGAATTAAGATGCCCTTTTTAAAATTTATCTATTAAAATTTATCTTTTACAAGGTTTTTTGCACCTGTTTTTTTATTCAAAAGTTCCTTGGAAAGATCGGCCTTGCTTTGTTGATGCTGTCCAAGCAAGTTACAAATACATGGCCACCACCACATATAAGCATATGAGATAATTGCTGTGCAAATTATGGGACTTTTTAGGATCCGGTTCCTGAAAATTTTTAGTATGTGCTCTCTTACTATATATTTTTTTAAATAATGTAGTATGTGGAGAGTACACGAATACATAGATACTAAGCGGTAGATATTAATTTTTTTAGTGCACATACTAGCATCAGTGTTGAGAGATACGGGAGTTACCAAAATATAGTACCTTCAAAAGGTCTCATCTTTTAAAAGTAAGCAATTACATGGACCGCCTTCTTTGTTAAACAAAAAGTTGAGGGACTGTATTCAAGGACCGGATCCTAAGTTTTTCTTGAAAAAAAATATGTGTATATGACTATATGTTTAAATTCAACTCATAGTACTTTTTGTATGAGTGATCACTAGTTGCAATATATTCCTAACTAGATATTTCCCATGCATGTTTGACATAATGATTAAAAGAACACAAGCCAAAAAAAAAATTAACCAAGCAAAAAAATAATTGTTTATGGGACCATTATAAAGCACACACAGATCGAAGAGTACAAAATCAATAGTTAGGGTTTTGATTTTAATTATAAATAAAAATCTTAATATTTTAAAAAATTGTATACTTGGAGTTCGATTTTACCTGAATGTATATAATAAACCCTAACTATTTAAAAAATAAAATAAAAATAAGCTCAATGTATTCCCATATACAATAAGGACACATGTTATAAGCAATTGAAGAATGGAAAGAAAACATGCTATATGGGTCATCGTCGCTTTTTAACTATGGATCATAAATGGCGGAGAAATATGTCTTCTTTTGATGGTATAAGAGAGAATCAATAAAGACCAAAGGAACTTAGTGGTGATGAGGTACTTGCTCAATTAGATAAGGTCGGGCCAATAATTACGGTAAATGTACAAAAAGAAAGCGTGAATCGTGGGAGTTACATTGGTCAAAGCGTAGTATTTTTTTTTGATTTGCCTTATTGGAAAGATCAAAAACTACGTCATAATTTGGATGTAATGCACGTTGAAAAAAATGTATGTGACAATGTTGTTGGTACACTGTTGAGTATTGATGGGAAAACAAAGGATACAGTCAATTCAAGGTTGGATTTAGGAGAGATGTGTATACGTTTTGATTTACATGCATATAAGAAAGGAGATAAATAGATAATGCCTCCTGCATGTTACACATTGTCGACTCTAGAGAAGCGAAAACTATGTGAATTTTGGCTTTCATTGAAGCTGCAGGACAGATATGTCTCAAATATTGGTCGATATGTGGCTAAGGACGGTCGAATTTCAGGAATGAAAAGCCATGATTGCCACATTTTCCTAAAACGCTTGCTACCACTTGCAATACGTGGTTATTTGCGTAAGGCAGTGTGTCAACTTCTAATTGAGCTTGGGTCATTTTTCAAAGAATTATGCTCAAAGACATTAAGAGTTGATGTCTTGGAAAGGCTTGAGAAAAAACTTGATGTGATGTTGTGTAAGCTTGAAATGATATTTCCATCATCTTTCTTTGATATTATGATTCACTTACCGATTCACCTCGCATGAAAGGCCATTCTTGGTGGACCGGTGCGAGATCGATGGATGTATCCTTTTGAAAGTTAATCTAAAGTATGTATTGGCCTTGTTTACCTAATTTTTCATTAAAAGTTTTCAATTATTTGCATTTATATTATATTCCTTTTTAGGTATATGCACACGCTAAAACAATGTGTTGGCAACAAGGCACGGCCTGAAGGTTCAATCGCCGAGGCTTATATTCTTAATGAATGCCTAACGTTTTGCTCAATGTATTTGCATGGTATTGAGACCAAATTTAATAGGCCTGAGAGGAACTATGATGGCAATGAATTTCAAGAAAGGATGTCAATTTTTTTGTATAATGGTCGATTGCTCGGAAAAGCAAATTATGTACGACTCTCAGAAATTGAATGGCATAAGGCTCATCAATATGTGTTGGATAATTGTGATGAAGTATAAGAATATGTAAAGTACGTTAGTCTCGAATAAATCTTTCATTTTTCCTTCAATAATTTAACCATTATTTAAAATAGTTCATCTTGTCTAGTAAGCACAAGGAGTTATTAAAGGCGAATGAAAGTACAAATATAGACACAAGACATGCTGAGAGGTTCCCTAAATGATTTGAAAATCGCGTAAGTGTTAAAAATTGTAAAATTATTCTATAACTACAAGTTTATTAATCCTTACTTATTTATTTACTATGCAAATTGATAAATAGGTGAAAGAGTTAGAGCGTCATTCTCTTGATCTTGTTACCAAGCAACTTGGTGCTTTGTCTTGGGGTCCTGGCCGAAAAGTGAAACAATATAAGAGTTGTGTAATTAATGGTTATAGATTTCACATCAGGGATCATGACAAGTATAGAAAAACTCAAAATAGTGGAGTAGTTGTGGTTGGAGAACATGAACAAAAAGAAATTAATTTTTATGACGAGTTGTATAACATTGTTGAGCTAGATTATGTTGAGGGAAACTATATTGTTCTCTTTAAGTGTGATTGGTGGAACCTAGGAAAAAGAAGGGGTTCGTTGGAATGCACACTGATGAATACGAGTTCATTAGTGTTAACACTGCCAATACATGGTACAATAATCAACTGTTTGTACTAGCTTATCAAGCAGAGCAAGTATTTTATGTCCCTGACATCAAGCTAAGCAATCATTGGAAAGTCGTCGTAAAAAATACACCTAGGGACAAGTATGATTTTCCTGAAACACTATCAGAGGAGTTAATGGGAGATGACGAACCATACCAACAACTTGAGACAGATGTTATAAATAAGCTAATGGAAGTTGATGATGGTGATCTTTTTTTGAGAAGAGATGATATTCCAGTAATGGAAGTGAGTCTTAATAATGTCGAGCGTAGGAAAATTGTACATAATGAAGATGATGACTTTATTAATGATGTTGATGAGGAAGATGATGAAGATGAAGAAGATGAAAATATGCTATTATCTGATGAAGATGGTGACGTTAATGAAGATGGCGACGTTAGTGGGGATGGTGATAGTGATGGTGATGACAATTATGTAGATATTAATTGAATAAAATTTATCATGCATCAGGTGATTCTTATCTTATTCATGCTTGTATATACTTTTTATTTATTTATTTATTTTAAGAAATTAGGAATTTGTGTGATAAAAGGTTGATTTTAATTAAACCCAATTCTTTTTTAAATTACTTGAAGCTTAATAGTTTTAGGTTTAACCCACTCATTTTTTTTAATTTGTAAATATCTATTTAATCTAAATATGCAATAATCAAGATATTTGATATATTTTTTTTGTTCAGATATGCCTGGCTCAAATAGGGCACGTGTTCCTAGAGTAGCTGTTTCACAAGGTGGGTCGAACTCGTCAAATCCAACAATTGATCAATCGAATGAAACAAGTGGCGCTAATGGTTCTGCCACTAACACAACACAACACACCCATCACATGCTGCCATTAACACATCACGCCAATCACGTGTGTTTAGCAGTGAAGGTATACTTTTAATTAATAGTTATGTTACATACTTGAAATGACATAATTTTGTTATATTATACATAGTGTTTTTCTTTTTAAATAGGTCCATCCTCTACAAAAAGAGAAAGGGGACCAACACGAGGATTGGACTTAGCAAAGAAAAAACAAAGAAGGGAGCCATTAGAGGTTTTTGTTTCGGAGAATCGCCTAGTGGGTCGAAATTCAAAATAGTTTGTTAATGAGATTGACATCCTTATTAGAGACTATGCCCCACTAAACGTCAGGTATTGGAAACAAATCCCAGAGGAAGACAAAACTAAAATGTAGGAAATTTTAAGGGTATAACACTTAAAACTTTGCTTTATTCCAATTGCTTTATATGAAGATATATTATTGTCTATTATTTGAAATTATTTTCTTTTGAAAAAATAGGACAAATTCAATGTGTCCAATGATGAAGAGTTGCTAGAATGTACTATGCAACAAATGAATACACAATTCGTAAACTTTAGATCACTCATGCACATCAGTGTTTTTAAGAAATATGAATCAATGGAGGTTGCACTTCAACATTGCCCTCCTGTGTTGACTCAAAATAGGTGGCGAGATCTTTGCCTTACTTTTCTTGATAACAAATTCCAGGTTATGAACCTTATATTATTTTTTAGCCTCATATTTCCTTTATTTTTATGTCCCCTCTTGTTAATTATTGTCAATTGTATAGTTGTGACAAATTATTTGTAATTTGCAGGAAAGAAGTAAAATAAACCAACAAAATAGGGCACAATAAACTATTGTTCATACAACTAGGAGTAAAGGATTTCATTGTTTGGAATTTGAAATGCTAAGAGTTTTTTAATAAATTGTTTGAGTTGTAAAACTAATTACTTTTATATAATTTAAGTTACTTTACTACAGACACAAGAGGCTGGAGAGAAACCAACAATGAAACAATTTTAGAAGACTACTCGCACTAGGAAGAAGAAGGATGGTGACAATGTTGAGGATGGTCTGGATGTAGATGGTGAGGATGGTCTACGTTGGGTGAACAAAAAAGATAAAAAAGTTTATGTAAGATTTCTCAATCTAATTAACTCTATAGTATGACCAAATTTTTATTATTAGTGAATGGTGGTTACCATAAAATACTTAATTATATGTTGTAGGAGGACGTTGAAGACCTACAACTCAAGTATCTATCAGAAAATGGGGTGCCACTGGATGATGATGAAGCATTTAAACAGGTTTTAGGATACAAATCCGGTTATATTCGTGGTCGTGGAGCTGGTCCGAAGTCAATTTCTTCGTCCATAAGGGCTAAAGAAAAAGAAAAAGACGTTACGAGAGACAAACAAGTGGCTGATGTAAGGAGAGAAGCAGATTAGGCAAATAAGAGGGTTGAAAATCTACAAAACGAAGTTGATCAACTTAAGGAAAAAATGGAAATGATGATGAGCAGGTAAATAGCTAATCTTTATATATGCAGTGTCTTTAGGTCTGTTTAATTGCTTGGGTTGCTAGGTTTGTTTCAATCTAGTTTAGAACATTGTTTCAAAGTGTAAATTACCATTTTATTTTATAACACTATTTTGGAGTGGTAAATTAGTTAAGTTTTGGGAGCCCAAGTTAGGTTACTCTTGAGACAAATGAACTTTTAGGAAGTGGGAAGTCCATATTAGTGAAAACACTTCATTCGGTTCCGTTTAACAGAAAAGATTAACATGGTTTATAATAATATACTCTCTTAACATGAAAAAACCCTTTATTTCAATAACATTATATTATTGTGTGGAAAAAGGGGCTTGAACAAAATGGATTGTTTATGTTGGTAGCTATTTTCTTTTTTAAATTATATTGGTTATCTATAAATAAAGTGATGTCCATTTTTCCTTTCTATGATCTTTTCAAGTTATTAATATATGGTAGATCCTTTATATAAGTCATTCCGTCTGTTTGGATTTTTATATTAGAATCTCCCGTTTGAGGCTTTTTGCTAGCTTATTCTTGTTAATTTTGTTGTTGTTATTCATAGCTTCTCAATTTATTATCTATTGAAGGATTTGATGGGTCTTGCTTTATTTCTTTGTTACTTAAGTCTTTCTCCGAATTAATACAACGAAAGACAATCTCTATTTATATATATACGTGTGTGTACTGATACTTGGCAGCGCTTGAACCTTGTGATATTTTTTGATTTGATGTCTCTTGTACAAATTATCCATACCTACATCACTATAATTTGAGATAGTTTAATTACTAATAAGTAGTTTCAAATGCAAGTTAGGATTTGGGATCGAAGACGAAGCATAGCTAGCGAGAAAAAAAGAAGTTTGAAGACTTAACCATTGTTATTTTGCTAGCTATTAGGTATATCATAATGAAATTGGTTCTCTCTTTTTAGTCACATTATATTGGTTTTTTCGTTAGTTGCTACATTACGTATTGTATTTCATTTTAGATTTGTTACTTTGATGGATTGGTAGTGGGATGACTTTTGTTGCTAAACTATGGATTGCTACTATGTTTTATTATGAAAGTGCTAATTGAAGACTTTTGTAATTGATTTTTTGCGTTTGCTAGCTAAGTTAATCTTAAGTACTGTTATATTTTGCAGTAAAATTCTCGTTATAAATTTACTACTAAAGATAATAGTTCGCAGGGATTTTATTTTTTTAACTAGCCATTAAATATAAAATTTTGTGGCTATTCTATAATATTACCACAAAAAGTTCATTTGTTGTGGAAATCAACTTTATAAGTAGTGGGAACATAATGTTCCACTAAAGATAATATTTTATGGTGATTTTCATTTATCCCACAAAAAAAATTCAAGTTGTGGTAATCAATTTTATCATCCGTAGGAAAACAATTTGCCAGCAAAGATTATCTTTTGTACAGATTTCTAATTTTCCCACAAAAAATATTCAAATTGTGGCAATCAATTTTATAATCCGTGGGAAAATAATTTGCTGGCAAAGATTATCTTTACTGGCGATTTTCGTTTTTCCTCACAAAAAAACTTATGGGTAAATTATCATTGCTTAATTCCACACTTAAATGCAATAAAAACCCTACTTTATGTAAAATAATTAAATTAGTATAGCGTATAAGTAGGAGTCAATCCAAATCCAAGCTAAATCTAATATTTTAGGAACCAAATTAAAACAGTTTTTAAATTTTGATTTTGAAATTATCTAAACTAAGAAACTAAAAATTAAACTAAACTAATTAAATTAAATCAAGAAGCAAGTAATCAATAATAGAAAATCCCAAGGAAAAAGAATCCACCACCATGGATATAAACAAAAAAGTATTAATTATATTTTTAACATTCATCCCTACTATATAAACAAATTCAAAATCACCATCATTCTTTCTTTAAAACTAATGTAAATAAAAATAGGCATCGCCTTTATCCCCAAATTGGTGATCACAAGAGATCCTTCATTTATTTTAAAAACAATTAAAGTAATAGAAAGAAAACACACGTTATAGTAATGGTAATTTTAAAATCTATTTTAATTCGGGACAAATAATTAAAAATCAATTACATTAAGCCCATTACATCCATGGCAGTTTCATCCCTCCCCTTTGGGAGATAATTTAGCCAAGCATATTAAATAAATAACACATTAAAACAAAATAATAATTCATTATTAAAATTAAAATTAAAGTACTTAAATACAAACTATAAAAAATTAGAAAGCTAGAAAGCGTCCCTGTTTGTGATGCTCGAACTAGCGTGTACCGCACGGCTTTACGCTATCCACTTCTTCTCCTTCAATACTTCGGCCGCACGGCAACTAGTATAGAGGATTTTCTCTCTCTAGAACTCTCTAATAATATCTATATTCTATCTATTTTCTCTATATTTTTTTCTATATCTTTAGGTATAGAGAATGGGTCTATATATAGGAATAAGAAATAGAAGTTTACAAGGTTTAGGAAACTAGTATTGTAGAGAAAATAAAAACTTTGAGATCAATTAGGATTCTAATTAAGAGAGAGAATAAGGAGTTCTATTCAAATTAGGAGAGAATATTGAATTGGAATATTTTTTCTTCTTTATCTTCTTTTTGATCTTCAGTAGACTTCTTCCACCTTTTTAAGCTTTTTATTATAAGTTTCTTCTTTCCTACAAAAAGACAAAATAAATATTAATCCTCTATAATTTAAGCATTAATTATATTATAACAAAATATTATTTGTGGGTTAAAATAACAATTTTGGGCACTTATCAGTTGTGGCAATTAAATTTATTATGAGTGGGAAAACAATTCCTTAGCAAAGGTGCATTTGGTGGCGATTTATTATTTTGCCACAAATTATTTTCTTTTTTTGGCAATCACTTTTACCATTGGTGGAAAAACAAATCGCCACTAAATATACTTCTTTTGTGGCAATTTTTTTTTCCCCAACAAAAATGCCTTTTTAGTGGCGATATAACTTGTTTCATGTGGCGAAATTGTCTAGTATTTGTGGGGACAAAAAATTCCCGTCGAAAAAGATATGTAGCAGCGAAATTATTTCCCCAACAAAGGTAGATTTGGTGGCGATTTATTATTTTGCCACAAATTCTTTTCTTTTTTTGGCAATCGATTTTACCATTGGTGGAAAAATAAATCGCTACTAAATATACTTCTTTTGTGATGAATGTTTTTTCCCCAACAAAAATGCATTTTTAGTGGCGATATAACTTGTTTTTTGTGGCGAAATTATATAGTATTTATGGGGCCAAAAAATCCCCACCAAAAAACATATATAGTAGCGAAATTATTTCCCCAACAAAGGTTTACATTAGGGGGGAAATAATTTTGTTCGCCACTAATACCTTTATCGGCAAGTTTTTATCGGCAAAGTAGTGACGAAAGAAATTTTGCCACCAAAAGTTTTAATGTCGATTTTTAGACTTTTAGTGGCCAACTTTTTTCCTCCAAATAAGCCATTTTCTTGTAGTGATGGCTCCACCTTAATTGGTGCATTAAATGAAACCAGAAAGTTTGTTATCAAACTTAAAACAAAATTTGTATATTATCAAGGTTGTAAAATTGGTGTAAGTACATTGTTCTTTTTTGTAGTCAACCCTAAAATTTAATTAAAGCACGTAAACTTTATTCACGATAAAGACTGCATTTCTTTATGGATGGGAAATAAAATTGGTAACTAACTTAATTCAAAATAATTATTAATTGTCGTACGACAATAAATACAAAAAGGAGATGCCAAAAATATACATTTACATAAGTTCATTTTACCAAAGCTTATAAAAAAATTACACCAAGAAACATCTAATTATTGAATCAACAACGACTATAATATGCCTTAAATTGTTTGATACAATTTTACATTCACAAATGGTTCTTGCTTTATGATATAGATTAGTATATTGCAAAAATATAAATTTTATAAAAATTGAATTTTGCAAATAAAGTTATGACACTTTAATATAATTTTTTTAATCAGGGGAGACTAATTGAAAGCTTGTTAATGTGATTTTACATATGAAGGAAAATTCTATGCAAGTTATACCTTTGTGGCATAGATGAGACAATTACATGGAATGGAATAAATTCAGATTTCTTTAAATATATATGTGTGTCTGTTTATGTATTAGAACCCTTTTACCTTTTTCATATAGTAAAGATTAGATACAAAGACATAATTCTAAGGGCGTGTATTCAATTTGAATTCTATAGGATTTTTTTAGATTTTAAAAGTTTATGGGTATTCAATTGGGATTTTATAAAGTCTTTTAAAATCTTATGCTATTCAATTACGATTTTTAAAAGTCTTTTAAAATCTTGTGGTATTCAATTACGATTAAAAATAGCCTTTTAAAATCCTATGGTATTCAAAACTCAATAAACTTTAAAGGATTTTTTAAGTTGATAGATTTTGATGGATTTGAGAGTGTTTTTATGAATAACAAATCCACCAACAAATCTTCTCTTCAAGTGAAAGATATCACATGAATTTATTTTTCATCTTTCTCCCAACCTTAGGCAATATTTATTTTTGTCTCTATAATCTATTAAACTCTTTCACTCAATTCTCTCTATCTAAAAATATCTTCTTTTCCTAAACCCTATGCATTATTTTTTTCGTGTTATAATATATCTTTAATTCATTCACTCTATCTAAAGCCTTTTTTCGATTTAGATACTGTTACTTTTAAAGTTTTAACTATCCAATTAATTAAATTTTTTCGAAACTATAGAGATGTCGCCCCCTTGATTTTTTTTTCTCCCATTTTATGATTTTTTTAGATAGAAGATGAAAATTGAAAAGAAAGGGCAAAAAAAATCAATCCATTAGGATTTTAGACTTGATCCTAACCGTTTGTGGCGGATTTATAATTTTCTTATTACTTTAAAGTTGTAATCAAAATTCTTTTATTATTTATCTTTTGATTTTTTATTATAATTAATTTTTGTGCACGTGCGTTGCATGTGATTATAGTACTTGACAAATGTCATTAAGTCTGTTAATGAATACGTATATACTAAGAATTGAATAATTAGTATAAAACAAAAATAATAACATATAAACAAAACATAATATCAAGTATAAAATTCAATTAATAATTGCAAGAAAATCATAAAAATTTGTCGCCTTGAATATTTTTAGTAAATAGGTGGACACAAAATAATGAGAATGGAAATCAAGAGGACAACAATGAGAATGAAGAGGGTTATGATAATCATAATGATGTATGAATGGAGCAGTATGAATTTTTATAATGTATTTTGTTAATTGTCTTTACATTTTTGATAATGTTACTTTAAACTTGTAATTAATTTGTTTTATTATTTGTCTTTTGATTTTTTTGATTTTTTTGATGGAGTTGTTAAAATCTGTATAAATCTATGAACTTATTAAAATATGCATAAATCCAAAAGAATCCATGCATTAAAATCTGTTAGATTCTATTATGATTTAAAACAATCCATGGACTTTATATAATCCACCAATTTTAAAAAGTCAGTTAGAATATTTTAAAATCTGAATTGAATACACCCCCTTAAATGATGTTTTGAGTTCCTTAGAGACTTTATTATTGCCGGTTTGTAATACCAAAAAATTACTTGTAAAGACTTTACTTCGTCATTACCGAAAAGTTGCGGAAGTGTAATGGACTGCGAAAGTTCACAGTCTAGCTAGCTACCACAAAATTACCAATAATTGAATTTACCTTTACGCAAGTCTTTCTTCCACCTTGATCCAATGGAAGTGAAAAAAAATTATTATTTTTTGTATTGTAATTTTTTTTATTAAGAGAAATATTTTCCATATTTGGAATTTTTTTAATTTTGAATTTGAATGTTACTTGAATTAATTATAAAAGATTTGATTTTGAATTTGAAATCAAATCTTAGTTAATTAAGGCAGGTCTATAATTTTAGCATTATAATTAATTGGCTATTCTACATTTTATTACCCGACAAATTGATGAATAAAAATACATCAGATGAATTTCTCTTATTCCTTAAAAAATTCAATGAATTTTCATGCATAATTGTGAAATCAATAGCCCAAGGTTAAAGACGGCGTTCTTCCTCCTTCCTGCCCCGCTCCTATTCTACATCACAACTTTACCACTCTGTTTTTTCATTTGGGGGTAAATTGTACTTCGCCCCTCTGATTTCGTTTATATTCAATCATTCAAGAAAATGACGCTTTATGGGGGGTTGTTTTTTTTTTAGCTTTTCAATGCTGAATAATGGATGTTGAATTATGAATGCTTAATGCTAAATGAAACTTTAAAAAAATGTGTTTGGTTTTAATTAGTTATGAATGCTGAATACATGGTATGTTATAATTTTACCCTTATTAGTGTTTTATAAATCTATTTAATAACTCAAAAGAATAAGGGTAACAATGGAATAAAATTTCATTAAAGTTAAATTAAGCATTCGGCCCATGATTTACCTCTTAATGCTTAATGCTGAATTTTAATCCAATTCAACATTAAGAGGTAAGAAAACAAACACCAATTACACTTCTATACTAAATAGACTTTCATTCAGCATTAAGAGATAAAAACAAACACCACCTTAGTCAAAGCAGTACTTTGCTCTATCAAAGAGAATATTATTTTGGCAATATGGTTATCCATATATTTGGGTGTTGGTAGAAAAAATCCGGCGGATGCAAACAAAATTGAATGCATCTTATCGCTGCTATATTAATTTATTGCCAATCAAATCTGTAGGTCGGAAAATACCCTAAAGGGGGGTGAATAGGGTTTTTGAAACTTAATTATATTTTTAAAAACAATTTGAAAATATTATGTCTATATATATCAAGCAATCAATAACAAAGATAATTTCAAGCACAATAAGCAAATGGCACAATATAATAAAGCAAGAGATAGAAAGATAGAACCGATCAAAGTCGAAGAATTTTTGTCCACACGGTTCGGCTTGTTGCCCCTAGTCCGCGCTCGGTTAGTTCCCCGAGAATTTCCACTATTACCGATCTCCTTCCGGGTGAAGACCAAACCACTACAAGTGTATTCTTCTCACACACTCTTATTTTAATACTTTCACAAGAAATCCCTCTTGCTAATTCTATGAGATACACCTCTCACAAAAAATGATTTGAACAAATTTTGGTGACTAACACCAATGTACAATAGCTCTCGTGTATATCAAATTACAAATGAAGCTCACACAAAGAGATATCAATATTTGATCAACAATTTATAGCTCAAAATAAGAATGATTGATCAAAAACAATGTTCTTGAATCTTAGAATGAATGTAGATAGATAATGAAGTATATAGATGATTCAAGTGACTAGAAATGAGTCTTAAACCTCATATATATAGCTTAAGAAAGCTTATAGCCGTTTGTAGTGGATTAATAGATTAATGTGGCAAAAATACACAATTAGTAAAAGTCCAACGGCTAGTTTTTGAAGCATCAGTCGACTGAGCAAGCATCGGTCGACTGAGCAACACTGCTTAGTCGACTGATGGCTACTGCCCATCAGTCCAAAAATGCAATTTTTTACACTTTCTTATTTTAACTCCAAAATCAATTCTAATGCTATAGGAACCCTAAAAATAAGTTCCTAAGACACCTATTTTCAGGAAAACACAAAATATGATTTATTTAGAATTAATTATGAATTAAATAGAAAAACGGTTTATGAAAGAAGTTTGTTTTTCAAGGAGTTTTTAATTCAATTTGATTTTGATCAATCTATTTGGATAAAGAATTTAAGAGCTATAATTGGAAATCAATTATGAATCTTTACAACAAAACTACTCACTCAATTTTGATCTTTATGAGTCTTCGAAAGCTTTGTTTGTGTCTTCGATCATTTTCTTTCTTGGCTCTTGTTCTTGAGAGCTTTGTAGAGCATATTGAGATCATTCTTGAATCTTGTAAATGGTGGCACTTGTAGAGCTTGTGTGAAGATATGATCACTTCGGTTTGAGGTCACACTTGATCGGAAGATGTTTCGGTTAAAGTGACTATTATCAATGAACAACCGAGTTAAATAACACAATATTAACTTATTGTAATTATCAAAATAAGATTAATTGACTTTAAGGTCAACAAAATCTCTTAATATACATAATTACGGGTATTCTTGTTTAAACCCACCGAATCTGCCACTTCATCCTGATTTAGTATTTGAAAAACAGATTAAAAACTCAAACTAGTCAACCAAACAGTCCATGGTTGGAATACTTCACTTCACCCCGTTTCACTTCATTCTTCGTTCACACTGCCACCCACCGTCTCTGGCCAGAAGGACATGAATCGCAACGGCAGTTACATACGCTCTACCAATGTTACTTAACTAGTGGCTAATGCACTTGCGCCTAGCTCGATCGCTCCAAACAAAATTGCACGCTCTAAAATGTTTCTTCCTAATTGTAATCGTCTCTCTACATAATAAACTAATTTCCTTTTACCGTAATACATTATGCGATTTCTTAATCAACATTGAAGACAAATTGGTTAATAATTGAAAACATTTCAACACTCTCAGCAATAATATGTCATTCGATTTTGTGTTCCCTTTGTTCTGCAATTAGGATCCGATATATATTGTTCTCGGATCTAAACGACTTGATGCTATTACCAAATCGCTAGCTCTTCAACTATGCCATTAATGACAATCAAAATCAATCAATAATCGATAATTTATTTCATGTTCCATGATATTTTCTCAGTAAATACTATTACAAGCTTTTGTGCATATACTCTGCTTCCATGAGGATTTTCCCCTTCTTCTTGAGTTTTATTTTAGTTTTTGAATAAAGCAATTGGCTCTCTAATCCATTATTTGATCCAAACACTCCACTCACCACTCCTCATATTGTGTTTTGTATTCCTTTTGTGTGTATACCCAATTAATAAAATTATACTTAAATTAATGAAAAGAGTGTATACATAAATATATGCACAGAGATAAAGAGGGGAGCCAAGGTACTCTCGGATCCAAACACCGGCCGATTATCGTCGAACCAACATGCCGGTCATCCATGGTTTGCATATGTGTGATATGGGTCAATTTTTTTTTATTAAGTACTTGTTTGGCATTTATTATTAATATGGGGTGAGTTTACAAAATTTTAAAAGAATTGGTGGGGTGAGATTCAAGTGGGGTGAGAAGAAAGTTTTGGTGGGTGCATCCAAAAACCTTATTAAATGAAAGCAAACAATTACGATATTTATGTAAGGTTTTTAGGTGTTAACAAAAATATTAGGTAACCAGTGGTGTGCTTTCTCGCAAGCAGAGATTAGTCGAGATTTGCGAAAATTGATCCGGATACTCAGTAGCTTAGACAAAAGAAACTATTGTAACAATCATAGACAAGAATTTAATGAAACATAATTGCAAGAATAATGTATATTATTTTACTTTAGTTTAGTTTTTTCCAATTTGATTTTTTCAGAAATATTTTGTGATACATCAATAATAATGGCAAAAATTAGAATTTAATTGAAGCATATAAACTTTATTCACAATAAAACCAACATTATTTTATGGTTGTGAAATAAAATTGTTAACTAACTTGATTCGAAATGACTAAATTGTCATACCACAAAAATATAATGTCCATAATATATAATTACCTAAGTTTATTATACAAAATTATATAAAATTTTACAACACAAAATATCCAAAGATTGGATCAACGACTATCTTTCTTCTTGAATTTTTTTGTACAATTTTATATTTTCAGAAGGAAAATAATCATTTGAAAGACGGTTAGTTTTATTAAAACTTATGGTCAAGTATTAGCCACATATTCAGTTAAAGCTAAACATTACCAAATTTCAACCCATCTTTATCATTAATATCATTTTAACCCATACAAAATAGTAAATTTCATATATTTTAAGTAATTATTTCTTATTCTTTCATTAATCAATTAAATTAGTAATTTTGACCAAAAAAAAAAATTAAACATAACATATTGATGGAATATTTTTTTTATATTTCAAATTACGAATCTATTATTTTTTTAGTGTCTAAAATTATAAGTATTTTAGTTTTTTTTTAAATGTTACTGTTTTTACAAGAATGTCTTATTGTGTAATTTTTTTGTTTCATTTTGCATTTAGTTTCTTGTGATTTAATCCTTTCATTTATGAGAGATGCACCTGCATTATATCTTCTCCAAATTTCGTCAAAAATCTCAATCATGAAGTGGGTTAACTAAATATATAATATATATGCACATTTCTGGACGTTGAAATTTGAGATGTTTAGTTAACCCACTTCCCATTTGAGTTTTATGATGAAATTTATTGAAGATGGTCTACATATTATAAAGATCATCTCTACCAAATTTCATGAAAATATTCTTCCATTTACTACTCGAAATTGATGGTTCTTAAGTTAGTTAACTGAAGGACAGTCCTTAAAAGAAGAGAACCGTATATGTTGTACCCTTTATTGAAAGACTACATTGGACTTTTGTACTGATAGAGTCTCTATATATACACTTAATCTCTACAAACGAAGATAATCTATCTTCCACAATTAGTCATAAAAACATGAAAACACAAATGATATTATATATATATATATATATGAGTCCATTTCAGGTAAGGATTACTGTTCACAGATTGACCATACGGATTGGACCATTTGGCATGCTTTTCGATGGAATTTTTTGATGAAATTGGGTGGGGATGTTCTTCGTCATGTGTAGAACAACTCCACCAAATTTCATCAAAAACTTCAACCGGAAAGTGGGTTAACTACATGATTGAAAAATATTGGTCCAGAAATAGATATATAAAATCCAATATTGTTCAATCATGTAGTTAACCCACTTCCCGGTTGAATTTTTTGATGAAATTTGGTGGATATGTTCTACACACGATGAATGACATCTCCACCAAATTTTACCAAAAAATTACATCAGTAAGTGTGCCAAATGGCCCAATACGTACGGGAAATCTGTGAACAGTAATCCGCATAGGAAATTTTCTTTATATATATACAGAAAATTTCCTATACGGATTACTGTTCACGGATTGCCCGTACGGATTGGGCCATTTGGAATGCTTCCCGATGGAATGTTTTGATAAAATTGGTGGGGATGTTCTTCATCGTGTGTAGAACATATCCACCAAATTTCATCAAAAAATTCAACCGGGAAGTGGGTTAACTACATGATTGAAAAATATTGGTCCAGAAATAGATATATAAAATGCAATATTTTTAAATCATGTAGTTAACCCACTTCCCGGTTGAAATTTTAGATGAAATTTGGTGGATATGTTCTACAAACGATGAAGAACATCGCCACCAAATTTTATCAAAAAATTACATCGAGAAGCGTGCCAAATGGCCCCATCCGTACGGGCAATCCGTGAACAGTAATCCGTACCAGAAATGGACTCATATATATATATATATATATGTATTTATAAATTGTACCCGTTATTGAAAGACAACACTGAATTTATGTGCTTATAGAGTCTCTTTTCAAATAATTTCAACAAATGAACGTAATTTCGTTTCCACAATTAGTCATAATACACAGGACAAAAATGATATATATATATATATATTTTGTACTTGAAGACAATAATAAACTTTTGTACTTACAAAGTCTCCATTCACTTGATTTCGACAAATGAACATAATTTTAATTATGATTATTCATTATTAAATTACATCAATTATTATATTTTTTATAATAAATCTACGGATGATAAAAATTTAAAACATTGCGAATCATACAAATTACATGCTTGTATGAATGAATATTATTGCGACTAGACAGTAATCAAGCATGAATATTATTGCGACTAGACAGTAATTAACAATGAGTGAATGATTTGGAAACAATGTCTCCCGATCAAGTTTGTTATATTTTCGATATTTCTATAATGAGTTGAACGAGTACGTAATTAATATATCTAACTATCATTATCCTGATAAGTGATAATTATTTAATATTAGGTTCAACTTATTTTCACTATTTAATTAGGGGAATGCTATTAACAAAGTAATAATTTAATATACTTGGTATCACTCTTACTCTCACTATCACTCCCACCAACTCTCTTTTACTCATCAACACTCTCATTTTAATATACATAGATTAATGATTAATTGTAATTAACCATTAATCATTAATCTTGCTCTTCCTCTTTCTTCTTCTTCTTCTTCTTCTTCTTCTTCTTCTTCTTCTTCTTCTTCTCAACAATATATGGTTTCTAAAATTTTACATTCATTTACCCTCAATGCAACACAAACTAATTATAATTAATCATTAATTCTTCTTCTTCTTCTTCTTCTTCTTCTTCTTCTTCTTCTCAACAATGGTTTTTAAATTTTTCCATCCATCTACCCTTAATGCAACACAAAGAAATTTTAAGTTATAGAGAATGGTAGAGAAGAAAGAATTGAAGGTTCTTATTCAGCTCGTATCATATTTTAGCTCTCGAGACCTTACATCGGCCTCTAACAACCGGGTATTGAGAATAATTTTGGTTCCATATGACTGGGGTTCATCCACTTTCTCGGTCCCTACAATCGAGGTATTTTGTACTATATTTTTAGCTCTCGGGACCTTACATCGGTCTCTAACAACCAAGTATTTTGGATAATTTTGGTTTCCTTGGACTGAAGTTCATCAAATTGCTCGGTCTTGTAGGACCAAACAAGTGCTCCAATTTCGGTTTCCCGTAACCCAGGTAACCTGTTTTGATGCTCTAATTCGTTTTCTTGATACATTTTTTTTATATTAACTAAATAAAATAAACATTAAATATAATAACAACAAACATATCTCTCTTTCATTAGGTTTTTCTACCTTGATAATCCTTGATTCGCTCTTTTCTACTATTCTCTACAACTTAAGGTTTTTTTTGTGTTACATCAATGGAGATTTTGTGTGTTTTTGTGAGTTACTTTTGAATTTTTGTTGGCTTTTGAAATGAACTGAATGAGATAGAATGGGTTAATTAAATCTGAATTTTTGTTAATTATTAACCATTGAGTAAAAGCCATAGAGAAGAAGAAGAAGAGGAAGAGGAAGAAGAAGAAGATGGTGAATAGTAATTAATGTTAATGAGTGATTAGTTGGTTGAAAATGATTAATTGGGTGAGGTGTAAATAAAAGTTAGACCCTTTTTTTAGTGGGAGTGGAAGCAAGAAGTTTGTGGGGTGGCAATAGCACCACCCATAATTTATTGCTACAATTATTTTACCTTATTTTAAAAGCGCTAAAGATGAGATTGCTTTGTCAATAGTTTTTCCTTTTAATTATTAAAATATAAATTATTATGTAAGAAGACAACGGTGTGTCAATTACGTATTGATCAACATTAAATTTTGTGTAAATTCCACTTATGATAAGTTTAGTTTATTTACCAACTATATTAATGACACGTCTCTATATCGAGATTCAATTTTCAAAAAATCATGTAACACGTTTCCCTTAGCCTATTATTTGTGTGAAATTTTCGTTAAAAAAATTGGCAAGGAAACACTAAGAACCATGTTTGACATAAAGAGATATACCATGTAATTATCATCTCCAAAAAGCCCAATTGTTAATTTGCACCTACAAAAGAATTTATGTTTTAACAATATCTTCCAACTATCAAGTTCTTTCGTTCAAGAATTTAATTAAATGGGCACATGTCATAATTCTCGATTTTATAACCTAAAACTATTTCCAGGACCACTCTGATTGATCCTAAAGTATAAAGACGTACTTTAATTTAATCATTTTTTCACTTTTTAAAAATTTGGTTCCAACTTTAATCATGGAATTGTATCATTTTAATACAATGTCATGTGTCCTAAAAGTATGATAAATTTATCAATTTACCATATCCGGTCTCATAGTGGAGAAATATTAATGACCAAATTTAGGATTGTATGGTAGAGAGAGAGAGAGAGTAAACTTATCATATACCTAAGTTTTTACTCATATACTGCTTTCATTCATTCGTATGGACCCATACAACTATAATAAATTTGTAAAAAAAAAAATATATGAGTGAAACATATTCATATGGAACTATATATATATATATATATATATATTTTATCTTCTATTCTATTTTACAAAGAGTTAACAAAAAAAAATGCTTATACAAGTGTGCCCCATTCAAATTAGGCATTTCTTTATTTCTTTATTTTTTAGCTCAAAATTAATACAGGTAAAGCACACTCATCTTAACACAATGCGTTGTCTCCTAATTATAACAAAAAGACACATTCTTAGTTTCTCACCACACTTGTATTCACACTAATTATTAATTTGCACGTACCTACAAAAGAATTTATCTTCTAACAATATCTTCCAACTATCAAGTCTTTCGTTCAAGAATTTAATTAAATGGTTACATGTCATAATTCTCTCTTTAGTTTATAGTCTACAACTATATATTTCCAGGACCACTCTGATTTATGCAAATTAATTTAAGTGGGGCACTCTAGATTGCAACTGATTTATAAAAAATGCCTGCCCATGTGAAATGGGACCATCAGGATTTATTAGATTACAACTGCAGGTTAGTGGTCATTAATGTGACTTGTGGAAATTTATATTGGAAATTAAAATTACTCATCAAATGGCAAAATTGCATTATGATTATTTGTCCTTATATATTGGTCTAGGGTGATTGAGACTTGTGGAAGTTTATTTTGAAATTTAAAATTTCTTCACAAATTAAATAGTGTGTTTGTTTTGTATTTAAATGAGGTGAAATTAACAATTATTGTATAAATATACATATGATAAAAATTGTTACTTTTTTAGGAGGTACGAATATGATTAGTATCATGCAAAATATGTCTTACTTAACGTGGTCTGAAGATTTGAATTTTATGGAAAGCAGACAAAGTAATAGAACAACTCACCAAATTGCTTTTCACATTTTTCAACCCCATCAAAATTAGTTTTTTTTTAATATAATATTATAATTTTGAAATCAAACATACCATTAGATGATACAATTTTATTGTGCGACTAAAGTTGGTGCTTGATTTGTATAATAGTGTATATATCTTTTTTCTATTTTATTCTTGGAAAGACATTCCTTTCTTAATACGGTCCTCACTTCACAATAATTGCTATGTTAATTATGTCTTAATTAATTAACTTGTAAATTAATTTTTTTGATTTTTTGATTTGTTTAGAAATTAATAGGTCAAGGTCAACAAAAGTCTTTGCAAAATATGTTTTGCATCAGGGAAAATATGTTGGAGATAGAAATATGTTTTGCATCATGGAAAATATTTCCTACTTACCATGGTCTGGAGAATTGTATTTAATGAAAAACCGAAAAATTAATATAACGTACAGCTCACTAAATCATTTTTCGCATTATCCGACCCCCATTAAAAGTAGTATTTTTTTTTTATAATCATATTCCAATTTTGAAATCAATGTACGTTTGCAAAATAAATTGTAATAAATAGAAAGTTAGGAGATCATATATATATACACACACAGTTAAACCTCTAGAAAAAGAAAAACCAAAAGTGAATATTTGATGATACATACAAATAAGAATTTTTTTAACAATAGCTAGATAATCATGTTCTTTCAATACCAACAAGTAAAAAAAGAAGATAAATCCTACAATTATGGAGGCGCAATCTAAAGCAATGAAGACGAGGAACCCGCATAAGACGTTGTGGTGACCTTAGAGGAGTTACCTGCAGAAGATGTTGTGATGACCTTAGAGGAGTTACCTGCAGAAGACGTTGTGATGACCTTAGAGGAGTAACTAGAACTCGACGACAAAACCGTCTGCCCTTTTTCAGTGTATTTATAAGATGAAGACAGCAAAAATGCATTCATATCCATGGGCTTATACATATAAGTTGGCACTGGCATTGCCGATGGAAGATTAGGCAATGGAGCCTCGAGGCTAAGCACTTGAACAGCTTGCCTTATACTAGGCCGGAGACTGTGGTCCGGGTGAGCGCACCAAAGCCCCACAATCATCAAACACTCCATTTGTGAGTCATCAAAATCTCCACAAAGTTTCGGGTCAGCTCCCTCAAGTAGCTTACCTAGTCCGTAGAGGTCCCAAATGTGGTCCACGAGCCTTACTTGACCCTCTACGCCCTTTTGGTCCATGGGTTTTAGCCCACTTGCTATTTCAAGAGCCACAATGCCAAAGCTATAGACATCGGAACCCTTGCTAGCCTGACCAGTTATCACACATTCAGGGGCCATGTAGCCCATGGTCCCAGCTAAAAGGGTAGTTTGTGCACCTTTGTCGTGGTCGACTAGCCTAGCTAGGCCGAAATCCCCAAGTTTTGCATTGAAACTCAAGTCCAACATGATGTTGCTTGATTTTATGTCCCGGTGGAGCACACATTGTTCCCATTCTTCGTGTAGGTAGAGTAGTGCTGACGCAAGTCCTTTGGTGATACTATACCTCATCGCCCATGTTAAGAAACCGCTTTCTTTGAAAAGATGATAGTCGAGGCTACCATTAGGCATATACTCGTAGACGAGTAGTAGTTCTCTTTCCTCGTGGCACCAACCGATGAGTTGCACCAAATTCCGGTGCCTCAACCGGCTAATAGTCCTCACTTCGGACGCGTACTCCTTTATCCCTTGTTTGGAACCCCTTGATACCCTCTTGACAGCAACATAGGAATTCAATTCTCTCAAGAACCCTTTGTAAACCCCACCAAATCCCCCTTCTCCAACTTTCCCTTCCTCTACAAAGTCGTTTGTTGCAACAGCCAATTCCTTGTATGAAAATTTCTTGGGTCCTGTTTCATTTTCAAATTCAGAGGAAAATTCAAAGAATGCGGCCTCTTCTTTCTTTTCCACTGATTTCATTTCGTTCCTCCTGTAACCAAACAATATAAAACCCAACAAACTAATCAAAATCAACCCAAAAGTTGACCCACCCACAGAAAATCCCACCACTACCTTTCTATTGTTCCCTCTCTTTTTCACAGTAGTATTATTCACCACTTGTTCTAACGGGCTTGGACTAATTGAAATAATCGGACTAATCGAGCTTATCGGACTAATTACATCAACTATCTTTATATTTGAACTAAACTCCCAAGAATGGAGATTGTGGATCTCGAAACAGTCCCCCGTTGCTGCCGAAAAACCAAAACTAACCCATTCGGGCAAGTACTTGCTAAGATCGATTATTTCATAAAGGCTTTCGAGAGAAACATAGTCATTAATATAACTCGTAAACACGACGCTTAGATTCTTTGTAGTAGAATTGTAAGTCACCCAAGCCTCGTAGATTGGCGAGGGGATGGGAATTTGATCCCACCAAGTTACATTCTTGACAGATATCATAGAATTCACATCGATACCCACATGACCATAACCCAGGTCGGGGTCCCAGTTCTTATTCACGAATGTATCAAATTCGACAGCTACAAAGGGGTTCAACGTCGAGTTAAACGTTGAGTTAATGATTTGTTCTCCACAAACAAGGCCAAGTCCTGCCCCTTCTCCACGCCGAGGGAGGGGAAAGTTAACCGGGGCGAGGAAGAAGGCCATCCCATCACCAAAAAAGTTCACAGTGTCGGCATCAATGGTGAAGGAGAAATGAGTGGTGAAGTCGGCTTGGGCTTTCGATGATTTGTCCCAAAGTTGCATTGGCTTGAAGTAGGTGACTCGACCAATGCTACTATTCATGTTCTTGTTCTTTAGGTTGATGGTGAGTTGGATTACATGGTCCCAAGCAGTGGAGTCCCCGGAGTAGTTGAGCTCACGGTTGTTTGGATCGAAATCGGTGAACTTGAAGGATAATTGTTGTGATGAAGAAGGGATTGTTTGAAAGCATGAGATTGTGAGGATTATGAGTGTGTAGAGAGATTTGAAGGAAGGCATTTTTTTGAGTGTGTTTGATGAAAGAAAGTATGCATTTGCTTGATTTGGATTGATTTTATTGGGGGAGGATATGGCTTTGCTTAGTCAGTCACTGTTTCTGTTTTTACAAGTGTCTTATTGTGTAATTTATGAGAGATGCATTGTATCTTGTCCAAATTTCATAAAAAATGAGCAACTCGGTTTTGATGCAAGAAAATTTAAGCTGTGGTTGAGATGAAATTAAATCCTCAAAGAGAGAGAGAGAGAGAGAGAGAATTGCCATGGTGATTGTAGGGTGAACAACGGACGTGGGGTTGGCCCTAATTGGTTGGGACATTATGGGTGATAAAGACAGCTCTAAAAAAAATAAACCATTTACAAACCAAGCCATTTCTATCAAGCTAGCTTTCGTAATGTTAATGTCCTAATTAAAACCGAAAAATGACCCACTGTGTCCAGTGGAATAGGTCTTAATTATCATCTATAAAAAGCCCAATTGCTAATTTGCACCTATAAAAGAATTTATCTTTTAACAATATCTTCCAACTATCAAGTTCTTTCGTTCAAGAATTTAAACGGGTACATGTCATAATTATTGCTTTTAGATTCCGATTGATAACTATATAAAAAAATAAAATAAAAATAATTGAGTTTTGTAAAAGTTAAAAATTAAGTTGAGACATATGAAGAGATATCTTCTTACTTTATTATTTTTTTCATGAAGAAATTTTATCCAGCGATTAGTGAACAAATATTTTTCAAAAATAAATTAAGAATGATGTAAATCTACTCATAAAATAAGTATGAGATAGGAGAATATATATGTTATTACATGTCTCAACTTATTTTTTAATTTCTTACTCAAATTAAATATTTTTATTTTTCTTTTTATTTTTCATATTATTATTAAACGAGTTTATACAACTATTTTCACGACCAGTCTGATTTATCCTAAAGTATAAAGACTTTAATTTAATCTCTTTTTCACCTTATAAAATTTTGGTTCCAACTTTAATCGTGGAATTGTAGCATTTTAGTACACTGTTATGTCAATCAGTCCTGAGAATGATAAACCTTACTTTATGGTTGGTTATACGTATAGATGGCTTACGCCTTTGAAATATTAAATTGATTTGCTAGCTACTCGGTTGGTTCAATTCCGGTATTTTACAAATATTTTTGACGAGATTGAACTTCAAGTGTTACTGATCAAATTGGACACGAATAGTGGCGGTAAACCACCAAGAAGTGGTCCTGCATTGGTAGTATACTAAAATCAATGTTGTGTTAGACTGTGAGTTTTTCAAGTCGAAGTGCGCAAAAGTTCACCTGAATATTTTTTAATAATAGAAAGTATTTAGATCAAAAAAAGAATGGCGAAATCTCAATATTTGAATTTCATAGAAAGTCAACAAAGTAATAGAGCAATTTACCAAATTACTTTTCCAATTTTTCAACCACATCAAAATTAGGTTTTGTTTTTTAATAATATTCTAAATTTGAAATCAAAGATACCCTTAAATGATATAATTTTATTGAGCGACTAAAATTGGTCCTTGCTTTATATAATAGTGTATATATATATATATATCTTTTTCTATTTTATTCTTGAAACGACCTATCTTTCTTAATACGGTCCCCACTTCACAATAATTATGTTAATTATGTCTTAATTAATTAACATGTAAATTAAATTTATTGATTTGTTTAGAAATTAATAGGTCAAGGTCAACAAAAGTCTTTTGTTTTTTGTTTTTGGTATTCCACTAGCTTTTCCCGCACCAATTTAGACGACAAAGTCTTTAATCTAAATTGGGCATCAGTCAACAAAGAGCAAGCTTTCTGTCCACTTACCCTAATGGCCCAAATTTAGACTAGTGGAAATTTCTTTTGGAAATTAAAATATCTTCAAATTAAATGGTGTATTTTTTTTTTATATATTTGCTTTTGTAACCAAATGAGGTGAAATTAACAATTTTTGTATAAATACGCATGAAAAAAATTGCTAATTTTTTTGGATATAGAAATATGTTTTGTATTACGAAAATATTTCTTACATACCGTGGTCCGGAGAATTGGATATCATAAAAACTGAAAAATTAATATAACATACAGCTCACTAAATCATTTTTGCATTATCTGACCCCCATTAAAAGTAGTATTTTTTTTAATCATATCCAATTTTGAAATCAATATACCCTTCCAGAATAAATTGTAATAAATATAGAAAGTTAGGGGATCATATATATATACACACACAGAGTTAAACTCTATAGATTTATAGTTTTCTCTATTCTTTTAACAACATTTTGTGATGCTTCTTGAAATTTCAGTTTGATTTACTTCAAAAAGAAAAGTCCAACTTGATTTCTATACTCTTTGTAGTTTTAAATTTATTTTTAATATGATTAGTTATTGACAACAAAATTTCTCTAATGTAATGCAATTTCTTACATTGATTATATTTCAAAAAGAAAATTGTACCTTAAATTTGAGGCCAGGGGTGGGGTTCATGTTACACTTTATTGGGCCTTCTCCTATAAGTAAAACTTCTAATATATAGGGCTTAAACATATAAATACAAAGTCTAATCTTGCGTACAATGAGATTTAAGGGTATAAAAATGCGCATAAAAAATATGCAACAATTGCTGGTTTTCCTCGATTAACTTTTTTTGAGTTTGTTTTTATGTTAATTACTTTTACTTGAAAAATAATTCCGTGCTTGTCCCCCCACCCCCATCTCCCCCTTTAAATTTAAAATTATGGACCTACCACTGAGATAGATATCCAAAAGCAAAGAGTGGATTTTTTATTTTTATTTTTTTGGGATGGAAAAACCATAATTAAGCGATAAAAGAATCTCTAGAGGGTTGAGAAAGAAAGAGGGCTTTTTAAGAATTGAGACAAGTGTAGAAGTCATAAAAGATCAATGATGAGATGAAAAGGCATTTTTAAGAGTTAAAATATAATATATGTTATGCATAGAAATTTGCTATGGAAATACTTTACTTTCTTGGTGCATGTGCTTTTGCCTACAAAAGAAAATCCAAGCAAGTAAAATTTATTGATTTATTTAGAAATTTGCCGTGGAAAATAATGGAACAAGAACTAGCTAGGTCAATGAAAAAGTCATTAATGACTATAAATTGAGAATCAATCAATCGTAGAAAAAATTAATGTAAACCATGCAAGATCATCAATCAATTTTGGAAAAAATTAATGTAAACCAAGAGCATCAATCAATTGTCCCTATTGGTCCTAATTAAGACTTGTGTAAACTTATTTTGGCCGAGTCATGAATCTGACTTGTGGAAATTTATTTTGGAAATTAAAATCTTCACAAATTAAATGGTGTGTTTTGTTTTGTATCTAAATGAGGTGAAATTAACCATTGCTGTATAAATATACATATCAAAGAAAACTGTAGAAGTCATAAAAGATCAATGATGAGATGAAAAGGCATTTTTAAGAGTTAAAATATAATATATGTTATGCATAGAAATTTGCTATGGAAATACTTTACTTTCTTGGTGCATGTGCTTTTGCCTACAAAAGAAAATCCAAGCAAGTAAAATTTATTGATTTATTTAGAAATTTGCCGTGGAAAATAATGGAACAAGAACTAGCTAGGTCAATGAAAAAGTCATTAATGACTATAAATTGAGAATCAATCAATCGTAGAAAAAATTAATGTAAACCATGCAAGATCATCAATCAATTTTGGAAAAAATTAATGTAAACCAAGAGCATCAATCAATTGTCCCTATTGGTCCTAATTAAGACTTGTGTAAACTTATTTTGGCCGAGTCATGAATCTGACTTGTGGAAATTTATTTTGGAAATTAAAATCTTCACAAATTAAATGGTGTGTTTTGTTTTGTATCTAAATGAGGTGAAATTAACCATTGCTGTATAAATATACATATCAAAGAAAACTACTACTTTTTTAGGAGGTACGAATATGATTAGCATCATGTAAAATATTTCTTATTTACTGTGGTATGACGATTTGGATTTCATAGAAAGGCGACAAACTAAAAGAACAACTCACCAAATCGCTTTTCACATTTTTCATGCCCATCAAAATTAGTTGTGTTTTTTTAGTAATATTGTAATTTTGAAATCAAATGTAACCTTAGATGATACAATTTTGTTGCGCGACTAAAATCAGTACTTGCTTTATACAATAGTGTATATATATATATTTATTCTTTTGACAACATTTTGTTATGCATATTGAAACATGTACTTTTAGGTATACACGCAAATTAAAATTCCTATTTGATTTGCTTCAAAAATAAAAGAGTCCAATTTGATTTCCACACTATTTGTAAAAAGCAATTAAAAAAATCAATAGTTAAAAATAAGTGCACCATCTAAAATGGCATGACAAATAATTAGAATTTACTTTGACGACATAAATTATATTCTCAATAAAAACATTTAATTCTTTATGGATGAGAATAAAACTGCTAAGATATTTCGAAATAACTAATAATTCTCGTACGATATTAAATGCAAAAAAAAAAATGCCCAAAATATATGTTTGCATAAGTTTATTTCACAAAAGCATTTAAAAAAATTACACCACAACAGATCTGAAGATTGGATCAACAACTATCCCTCGTCTTGAATTTTTTTATATAATATATTTACAATGGATCTCACTTTATAGATATTAATTAGTATATTTCAAAAAATATAAAAATTTGATTTTTTTTGCATTAAAAGTTCTCACACTTTAATTTATGAGGGAAGACTAATTGAAAGACTCCTTAATTTCAATTTGTCATAAAAGATTCTGTTAATCATAGGTTAAGGTCAATAGCAAAGTCTCTAATGGTTATAAATTAAGCGTCAATCAATCTGGGTGTGGAAAGTATTAAAATTTTTTGTCCTCATACCCTATTGGTCTAGATTGAGACTTGTGAAAATTTCTTTTGGAAATAAAGTTTCTTCAAATTAAATGGTGTGTTTTAGGGCTGGGACCGGTTCGATTCCTAGCCAATTTTCGAAGAACCGTTAACCGAACTATTAAATTATAACGGTTCGGTTCTAAGTATAAAAAAGTGAAGAACCGTTTAAGAACCGAACCGGTTCTAACGGTTCGGTTTCTCCGGTTTATCGGTTAACCGTTAACAAAAGAAAAACCAAAATATTAACGGTTATTCGGTTCTTTCGGTTTATTGGTTAACCGTTAACAAGAGAAAACCCAAAATATTAACGATTATTGGAAAGAAATAACGGATATTGTAAAGAAATAAGGGTTCTAACGGTTCAGTTCTTAAGTATTGGAATAGAGCTTAGAAGGAAAAGTTCAATAATGGTTCCTTAATGGTTATTTGAAAGAAATTATATTAAGAACCGTTAACAAATGACAAGAACCGAACGGTTCAGTTTTAGTGTGTTTTGTTTTTGAATATTTGTTTTCTATCCAAATGTGGTGAAATTAATAATTTATGTATAAATACACATATAAAAAAATTGAGTATTTTTTCAGGAGCTAGGAATATGTTTAACGTCATGCAAAATATCCTTGCCTACCTTGGTCTAAAAAATTGGATTTCATAAAAAATCGAAAAAGTAATAGACCAGCTCACCAAATCACTTTTCACATTTTTCAACCCCCATAAAATTTTATTTTTTCAATCATATTCCAATTTTGAAATCAAACGTACCATTACAGAGTAAATTAAAACAGAACAACTAGCAGGTTCTGTGTTGCACGTGAGTTTTGTAGCGGGGTAAAACGGTTAAGTCACTATAATGCTCTCATTTAGGTTTGTCATAAAACCAAATTAGGGCAAGTGTGGAGTTGTGAAACCGGCAGGGAGAGAAAAAGTGAACAAACTAAAGTATTTTTGTTCTATTGAAAGCTCAAATTAGGGTAAAATGAGTTGCGAATTAGAACATTCTAGTGGCTTGAATGTTTTACCCCTGTTACAGTGCCCACATGCATCCCACGTGGTCCTTCTATCCAAAAACATAACGGCATGTCGGATTTTAGACAAAATTGAAAAGGGCGCAAACTTTAAGGATGGACATTATGCAAAATAAACTTTATGGACGAAAGTGCAAAAGTAGGTCAACTTTAAGTGTTAAATAATTAATAACTCTTTAAATTTAATAAATTACCCTACTCATATATATATATATATATATTTAAATCTAATAAAATATTAATTGACAAAAGATGATTAGTAGTGTATTATGTTGTAAGAAATTTGTTTAACTTACACTAAGAAAAAAAAATATTACCATAACTAAAAGCTAATTTAGCTTTTAATTCTTGTTGCTTAGAGAGCTAGGCTCCTTACTCCAAGATTGGCTCATGGATCTTATATCCTGTGATTTAGTGATTTAATTTTGTCGCCTCTTTGCAGCGACCCTAAAAAAAAGGGTATTTCAAAAACATTTTTTGATTTTATAACTAGAGCTCGCTTTATAAGACACTAGACATCCAGAGCACACAATGCGTGTGCACTCGTTATTAGTATTTATGCACAAGTTTAAACATAAATACATTTGATAAACGCCTAATATTGTCATGCATAAGCTCTCTCTCAGAGTCGCTTGACGCGTTTATTGCATTAATTCTGCCTAATTATCCGCTTATCTTGAGATTAGTGTCTTAGCGAGTTTTGTATCTAATATTGTCCCGCTAGGTGTGCTTTTGTTGTGTTTCTGTGTGTTTATAGGCATAGGATGCAATGGCCTTCGAGGAATTGATCAACTACTAGCCAAAAGCTACAAAAGTGCTGATTTAGAGAATTTCCAGAAGCATGATCGATCATGGTATACCATGATCGATCATGGTGCAAATAATCTTCAGGCAGAAGACCCCATGATCGATCATGGGTTGGCCATGATCGATCATGGCCCTGGAAACTTGGCCATTGCACACCCAAAATGGGCTATTTTAGTGGTTCAAGCTATTTTAGATATTTAGCTAGATAATTTGCTACCTTTTAATATATATTATTTCTTTTTCCTTAAAGTAGAGGATATTATCTATTTTTGAAGATACTTAGAGTTCTAGAGAGAGGGGGAGCTCACTTGTTTGTTGTTCTTCATTTCTCTTGTAAGTTTTTAATTTGTAAGAATGATTTCTTCTTCTATAATATTTGTTCTTGCATCTATTATGGAGTAGTCTATTTCTAAGGTTACGGAGGTTGATTGTGATATGATTTTTGGTGATTAATGGCTCAATCCATATCTAAAGTTTGATAAATATTTGTGAATCTTCTTCTTCTTCATCATATCTTCCATTATTTCAAGCTTTCTAGGTATTTTCATATTAAGTTAAGACTTTATATGCCTTGTATATTTAGTTCTTGGTTGTTAATGAGCATACAACATATTTCTATGGTTCTAGAAAGCTTGTAGTCCCTTTCCCCCATCCATGGAGTTTTTCCCTCTTCATAGAAATTATGAATAGTTCTTAAAACTCCATAGATGGATTTTAAATTTGTTTAGCTTATCTTTGATTCATTTATTGATATATTGAGTGCTTCTTACACTTTATGTGATACTTAGACTCTTTATGTTCTACCATATGTGATAAACGATGAGTTGACTAATTTATCCCATAAACTTTATTCCGTTTCATTGTTAGGATTCACTTTATAATTTTCATTCTTTAAATCATGAGATTACTACACTTGCTTTATGTTAAATCGTTTAATGATGAGTTTGTCATATCTATCTCGGATTAGCGTCATCGGGAATGGGTTGCCTTGCTTCACACCCGTAGCTAAGAGGTAGGAATGATAACCCCGTCTTTGGTGGAATGTCGTTTGTCTCTTTCTCGATATAGCTTCAACTCGGGAATGAGTCGCCTAGCGTCGCACCCTTTGCTATTGAGAGATACACCAACATTCCCCATATTTTGAGAAATCTTGTGTTATAATCTTTGTATGAGCTAGTGATCACCGTCTCTTTAATCATAACTAACCTCCCACTACCTTAGTGCTTTCTTATTAATTTTCACAACCATTTTACATTTACGTTGTTCGATAACCATTTCATCTTACAAGAATCAGAAAACACTTTAATCCGTAATCCATTCCATTCCTTTTCACTTATCCCTGTGGTTCAACACTCGGACTTCCGAGACTATATTACAACTTGACGTGCCTGCACTTGGGCTCTATCGCAACGCGCTAATTCGGCTGCGTCAAGTTTTTGGCGCCGTTGCCGGGGATAAGGCAAAAAGGCGAATTTCGGGTTTTGTACAAAACCCTTCTGTAAGTATTTCTCTCCATTTAATTAATTTATTTTTCTCCCTTATTTTTGTTTGATTTTGTAGAATTCCCGAGGAGCGATTCGAATCGTTGTCCAAGCTCATGCAAGGGCGACTATTTGTGGACATTCGAATTAGCCCTCCCACATCTCCAAGAATGGCAAACCAAGGTAGAAACGAGGATCTCGAGAGCGATAATGAAGGAGAAGGGGCCAACAATGTTCCTCCTGTTAGGACCATGAGAGACTACCTTCAACCGCCTCGGGCAACTTCAAACTCATGCATCGTGCTTCCTGCTGGTCAAGCCGGAGCGTTCTCTTTCAAACCGGGTATGCTTCAACATATCCCTTCTTTTCATGGTATGGAGTCGGAAAACCCATACTTGCACTTGAAAGACTTTGAAGAAGTCTGCTCCACATTTCGTGAGGCAAATATTAATGAGGATGTCATGCGTTTAAAGCTCTTTCCTTTCTCCCTAAAAGATAAAGGAAAAATTTGGTTAAATGCTCAAAGACCGCAATCAATTTGGTCTTGGCAAGAGCTTCAAGCGGAATTTTTAAAAAAATTCTTCCCCGTTCATAGAACCAATGCTTTAAGAAGGGCGATATCGAATTTTTCACCAAAAGAACATGAAAGCTTTTATAAATGTTGGGATAGATACAAGGACCTTTTAAACGCATGCCCTCACCATGGTCACGAAACGTGGAGCCTTGTTAGTTTTTTCTATGAATCTCTCACCCCTGAGATGCGTACGTTTGTTGAGACCATGTGTAATGGTCAATTCTTGAGTAAGAATCCCGAGGAGGCTTTATTGTATTTTGATGAATTAGCGGAAGGTGCTCAAAATTGGAACACCTATTCCGAGGAACCCAAAGCCAAAACTCTAGGAAGGGGTGGGTTGTACCAAGTGTCCAATGAGGATGACATGGGGGCAAGGTTATTCCAATTGTCTAAGAAGGTAGAGGCAATGGAAGCAAGTAAGCTTAAGGAGGTCAATGTAGTATCCTCGAGTCAGTTGTGTGTCATTTGCGAAAATTCAGGACACACTACCGAGGATTGTCCTACCATTCCCGCTTTTCGGGAAGTCCTCAAAGATCCCGCCCAAGTCAATGTTTTGCACCAGTACAACCAAAATCGTAACCAAAATGATCCTTACTCTCAAAGGTACAATGAGGGATGGAAGAATCACCCCAATTTCAGTTGGGGAGGAAATCAAAGTCAGAACCACAACCAATATCATCAGAACCAAAGGCAACAACAACCTCAAAACTCTTTTGTTCCACCTCAAAATCAAAACCCCAACCAAAACTTGGAAGCTTTGTTGAGGTCATTTGTGGACAAAACGGATCGTGATGTAGGTGAGTTAAAAACTCAAATGTCTAAACTCACCACCGCCCTAGCTACTCAAGAGAAGGGAAAATTCCCCTCTCAACCTTTAGTTAATCCTAGAGGGCAAGTTCAAGTCATAGAGGGAGGAGAGTCTAGCACCAAGATAGAAGAACTCAAATCTATCACGATCCTGAGAAGTGGAAAGGAGGTAGACAAGACTATTGTTCCTAAAACCCCCAAGGTGGCGGACATAGTTAAATCTACTAGTGTTGAGGAGTCGGAGGTTGAAAAAGTTGTGAGTGAAGAAAAGAAGAGAGTGGAAGAGAGACAAGGGAAGGAGGATCTTGAAAAGATCAAAAATGGGATCAAAGTCCCATTTCCGGAGAGATTGAACCAACCATCCAAATCTAACACCGAGATATTGGATGTCTTTAGGCAAGTGAAAATCAACATTCCATTGCTTGACGCGGTCAAGCAAATACCTTCGTACGCTAAGTTCCTCAAGGACTTATGTACTACCAAACGAAGGTTGAATGTCAAGAAAAAGGCCTTTATGGCGGAGCAAGTGAGCTCCCTCATGCAAGGCACGAGAGCCCCCAAGTTCAAAGACCCCGGTTGTCCCACAATTTCGTGTATCATAGGAAATTGTAGGATCAAGAATGCATTGTTAGATTTGGGAGCAAGTGTGAATGTGCTCCCATACTCGGTATATCAACAATTAGGGTTGGGTGAGTTGAAACCCACGAGGGTTACTATTCAATTAGCGGATCGATCCGTTAAGATCCCAAGAGGGATAGTCGAGGATGTGCTTGTCCAAGTCGACAAGTTTTATTTTCCGGTTGATTTCATCATCCTCGACATGCAACCTGTGTCAAATCCCACCAATGAGATTCCGGTCATTCTCGGACGACCATTTCTTGCTACTTCTAATGCCATAATAAATTGCAAGAATGGAATCGTGAAGTTAACATTTGGCAACATGACTCTAGAGCTAAACGTGTTCTCTTTGAGCAATCAAAGAGATGACGATGATAATGAGGAAAATGAACACGTGAACATGATAGAGTCATGTATCCAAGACCACTTTGTGGCAAATTTTGAATCGGAGTCAACGGAAGGTTATCTAACCACTTCCGATGAACCCGAGGATTGTATGCAAGTGTTTTCTTTGTCTGACAAACAGGTTGAATCTTCGGAGAGAGAGGAAAACACATCGTCGTCCACCAAAACGCACGAAGGAAAGATGGACCTTAAGCTATTGCCGAGCAACTTGAAGTATGCCTTTTTGGGAGCTTCAGACACTTACCCTGTCATCATCTCGTCCGAACTTTCGGATGACCAAGAGGTAAGGTTAGTCCATTTGCTTGGTAAATACAAAAAAGCTTTTGGTTGGACTCTGGCCGACCTTCAAGGCATAAGCCCTTTGATTTGTACACATAAAATTCACTTGGAGGATGGGGCAAAAACATCGAGACAATTTCAACGCCGGTTGAATCCTAACATGCAAGAAGTGGTTAGGAACGAGGTGTTGAAATTGTTGGATGCAAAGATCATCTATCCAATCTCGGATAGTAAATGGGTTAGTCCAACTCAAGTGGTACCGAAAAAATCAGGTCTTACGGTAGTCAAGAACGAATCAAACGAGTTGATTCCGCAAAGAGTCACCACCGGGTGGCGAATGTGCATTGACTACCGTAAACTCAACGAGGCAACTCGTAAAGATCATTTCCCACTACCCTTTTTGGACCAAACTCTAGAGAGGGTAGCGGGCCATGAATATTACTCGTTCCTCGATGGTTTTTCCGGGTATAATCAAATTGAGATTGACCTAGATGATCAAGAAAAAACCACCTTTACATGTCCTTTTGGCACCTTCGCTTATCGGAGAATGCCCTTTGGTCTATGTAATGCACCGGCCACTTTCCAACGGTGCATGCTAAGCATTTTTAGTGATATGGTGGAAAGGACTTTGGAAGTTTTTATGGATGACTTTACCGTCTATGGTAAGTCATTCGACAATTGCTTAGCTAACTTGGAACAGGTTTTGGGAAGATGCGTGGAAAAACAATTGGTGTTGAATTGGGAAAAGTGCCATTTTATGGTTACCAAGGGAATTGTTTTGGGGCACATCATTTCGTCGGAAGGAATTGAAGTAGACAAAGCAAAGATCGAACTGATTTCTAAACTTCCTACACCCAAGAATGTAAAAGATGTCCGATCATTTCTGGGACATGCCGGGTTTTATAGGAGGTTCATCAAGAACTTCAGTTCCATCTCCAAGCCAATGTGTAATTTACTCCTCAAGGACGCACCGTTTGAGTGGAACGCCAAGTGCGAGGAAGCTTTCGTCTCTCTGAAGCATATGCTCACCACTGCACCGATTATGCAGGCACCGGATTGGAGCTTGCCATTCGAGCTCATGTGCGACGCAAGTGACTACGCGGTGGGAGCGGTTCTTGGTCAAAGGAAAGACAAGAAACCGGGTGTGATATACTATGCAAGTAGGACTTTGAATGATGCGCAAATGAATTACACCACGACAGAGAAAGAGCTCCTAGCAATTGTCTTCGCCCTAGACAAGTTTCGATCCTATTTGATAGGATCGCCAATTGTGATTTTCACGGATCATGCGGCGTTGAAGTACCTATTCACAAAGAAAGATGCCAAGCCGCGGCTTTTGAGGTGGATACTCCTATTGCAAGAATTCCATTTGAGCATCAAGGACAAAAAGGGAGTCGAGAATGTGGTGGCCGATCATCTGTCTCGACTCACTTTTACGAACAACATTGAAGAAAGTCCGATCCAAGACTCGTTTCCGGATGAGCAATTGTTAGCAATCTCAACACTCCCATGGTATGCAGACATCGTGAATTATCTGGTGACCGACAAGATACCGAAGTCATGGGTTGCGCAAGACAGAAAAAGGTTCTTAAGCGAAGTGGGTCGATTTTACTGGGATGAACCGTACCTATTTAAATATTGTGCGGATCAAATCATCCGACGGTGCATCCCAGATGAAGAAATGGAGAGAGTTTTGTCCTTCTGCCATTCCGAAGCTTGCGGAGGACACTTTTCAGCAAAGAAAACAACCGCTAAGATTTTGCAAAGCGGATTGTACTGGCCGTCACTGTTTAAGGATGCACAACGCTTTTGCAAGGCATGCCAAAGATGCCAAATGCTTGGAGGGATCTCTAAAAGGAACATGATGCCACTAAATCCCATCTTGATGATTGAAATCTTCGATTGCTGGGGCATCGACTTCATGGGACCTTTCCCATCATCCTACGGTAATCTTTACATTTTAGTTGCCATAGATTACGTTTCAAAATGGGTAGAAGCCCAAGCGTGCAAGAAAAATGATCACAAAGTGGTGATCCGATTTCTGAAAGAACACATTCTTGCACGTTTTGGTACTCCCAAGGCAATAATAAGCGATGGCGGTACTCACTTTTGCAACAGACCATTTCAATCATTAATGCAAAAGTATGGTGTAAACCACAAAGTTTCGCTCGCTTATCATCCTCAAACTAATGGTCAAGCCGAGTTGGCAAATAGGGAGATCAAACAGATTCTAGAGAAAACGGTAAACCCGAACCGCAAGGATTGGTCGTTAAGACTGACCGATGCACTTTGGGCTTACCGTACTGCGTACAAAACAACTCTAGATATGTCTCCCTATCGTATAGTGTACGGAAAACCATGTCATTTGCCAGTAGAGTTGGAACACAAATCATACTGGGCAATTAAGATGGTTAATTGCGATTTGAAAAAAATCGGGCTTGACCGTAAGTTGCAAATTAATGAAATTGAGGAGTTAAGAAGAGATGCTTATGATAATGCAAAAATAAGCAAGGAACGTGCCAAAATCTTTCATGATAAATCCATTTTGAGGAAAGAATTCAAACTTGGGCACAAAGTTCTTGTTTATGACACTCGGTTGCATCTCTTCCCCGGAAAGTTAAAGTCTCGTTGGACCGGCCCCTATGTTGTCCGTCAAGTATTTCCTTTTGGGGCTATGAATGTTGAGGATCCCAAAACCGGTTACATTTTCAAGGTGAATGGACAACGTCTTAAGCCGTTTTTGGAATTCCCAGTTCGAGAGGAGTCCACCCCTCTCGAAGACCCGACTTATGCCTAAAAGGCATGGGTCGATTTTGTAAATAATGTTTTTTGTTAGTGTTTTTGAGTTTCAGGAATTGTCATCGGAGATTCGGGTGTCATTAAGTCTGAACGGACCAAGTTGAGGGGAGAAATAAAGTGTTTTAGATCAAAGAGAGCAAAGAAAATTTTTGGCTGGCAGAGTGGAGCATGATCGATCATGGGATTCCATGATCGATCATGGAAGAAGAGAATTTTGGCAGAAGGCAGCATGATCGATCATGGTCACCCCATGATCGATCATTGTACAAAGTACCATTTGGGCAGAATGACCCATGATCGATCATGGGTATACCATGATCGATCATGGTCCCGTAATAAAACAGGGGCGCCGTTCCTAAACCCCCATTTCTCACTTCCCCTTCTCCCAAATCTCTTCCAAACCCTAGCCCCTCTTCTCCCTTTGATCCCAAACCTTCCCCAAACATCATTACCAACCTCCCCCACCTAGAATCAACCCTCAAATCTTCCAATTTCAAACCTCAATCATCAATCCCATCCCAAAAATCCCCCTTTCTCTCTCTTCTCGAAATTTCTCATCTCTATATTCTCTAAAGCTTCACATTATCCTTCTATGGCTTCATCTAACCCTCCCACCAAACCACTTGAAATCCAAGCCGCAAGGGGTGGCTATCGCGGATTTCGGAGCCGTCAAGAATTTGAGTGGTGGAACTACGCCTTCAAGACGAGGACGGTAGTGATAGAGAGGCCGGTCTTCATCGGTACGCTGGACGATTTCCCCCGACGAGCAACGTTTGAGCAATATCCGGGGTGGATTAACTACTTGCGTCAACCAGGTACTCAATGTAATCTCACCATTTGTCGTGAATTTATTGCAAGTTTGATTCAAGTTCCCGATACACCATATACATATGTCGCTCATGTTCGAGGCAGAACGGTTCCGTTTAACCTCGAAGTTTTGACTGAGATTACGGGAATCTCAGCTTTGCCACCTAATGCTCATGACCTCCCCTATTCGGACACTACCAACTATTTAGAGCCGAGGCCTAGCGATCTAGCCACATTTCTAGCCAGTGAACCCAGAGAATGGATTGGGAACCAATTCGATAGGAGCCACATACGGGAGGGATTTAGAACTCTTTGGCTGGTAATTGCCAACGCTTTGGACCCAACTTCCCATACCCAGCACCTTTACCCGTCTCAGGCTTATGTACTATACGCCATAGCAACGAACAAGCGCTGCTGCTTGTTGCGTCATATCATTGGGCGAATAGCGCGAATCATCGATTTGGTTGCCCACAATGAAACAATCAAATTTGGGTCTTTGATCACTAAGGTCTGTTTGCGAGCGGGGGTAATTGAGAGAGCCGACGATGTGAAGAAAATGCCTAGGGCACCGCTGAATAGGTCCACCCAAACTCGAGCCGCTGGTCAACTGAGGAACAGGCCGAGTTCTTCCACAGCCGCACCACAACAGGGTGATAGCGAAGAAGAAGGGGCAGAGGAAGCAGGAGCGGATGTTCCGAGTCAGTCAAGGCGTAGAAGAAGGGCAAGCTCTGGGCCTGTGGATGACAATAGGGAGTTCATTAGAGAGCAGTTTGAGCAGATGACTGCTTTGATGCAGACCGGGTTTGCTAGCGTCAACGAGAGGGTAGAGATTATGGTATTGCGTCAGGACCGTTTGGAGGCAGATATTGCAGCCCAGGTCGAGGCACGAGTTGCAGCTCAGATGGCGACCCAGCAGGAGTTCATACTCCAGCAGTTCGAGGCGTTGTATGGTCGTTTTCCACCACCCCCACCACCTGAGATGTGATGATGATGAGATAGCCTGAAAACTCTTTAAGTAGTTATATTTATGCTTAGTTTTATTTTATTCCTTTTGGGTTGTATTAGATTCCTGACATGATGTTAACTTTAGAACTTGGTTTTATTAGTTGAATGTTATGGTTTTTGTTTTCGAATTCTAATTCTAACCCGTTTTGTGAATAGTTTTTGTTTATCTCTTATTTTTGCCTCATAGAGAGCAAAGCCATTGTAGCCCTTCCGTGCGTTGTTATTGTTCTCTTTACATTGAGGACAATGTGTGTTTCAAGTTGAGGGGGGTACGTTTATTTTGTGTTTATTTTGTTTGGCTTGCTATCAGTCATTCCCATGAGTAGAAGAGATTTGTTCATTTTTTTTTTGAGAAGTTTGGAAATTGATGATTGATTGATATTTTGTTCGATGTAGATTATTGTTTCATTAGCTTTTGGCTTGAAATCTTTGATCTAGATAGGAATTTGAATGATAATCTAAATTGCCTTGCTCTACTTAGTCTCATATCCCGTTATATTCTCTTGCTCCACATGCTAGATTGCTTTGGTTGTTTCCAATTCGGTAATAACACTTAGACTTATTTTCATTGAGAGAAGAGGAATTTTTGTCCAAAAATGATGGAAGCTCTTTCGAAAAGATCCTCCAATGAGAGGGCAAAAGCATAGCACTTTGATAACTTGGATGACTTTTATCCTAATATTGACTTAAAGCTTCACTTGACTAAATATTAAGTCTCTTTGTCTAATATTACGGATGGGTAAAGGTTACCATATGGGAAAGGGTGAATAGCTTCCTTTAAGCTCCAATGAATGAGCAGTAATGAGAAATTTCATAAGTGAGACCGCTGCCCCTCATAGAGATGAAAACCGCCCTGATCTAATTTAGCAAAAATTTCCAAGAAAAGATAAAGAAAGTGCTTAGAATTGACAAATCTCGGAGCTTTTGTTTTTGAAAAAGTTCTCTCCTCCTTCTCAAATGACTATGACTCTTTGTGTTTTTATTGAATTGCTTGAATCGAAGTCTAGTATGTGAGCAGTGGAGAATATGGGATTGTGTTCTAAAGGAGATATGCGAATTAGATAATCATTCAAAAGTCCGTCGTTCTGGAAAATTGATAGTAATGCCTTTTGCTTTGCAATTTGAAACTTGAAGCTTCATTCTCATCATTCATCATAATCAAACTTCTAATGTTTGTAGGTATCATTTCTGAAAACCTTCACGAGATGCAACTCGTCTTCTTTGGGAACTTAGAAGTTAACAACTTTTTGTATAGCGTAGTGCTTTTGTAATTATTATATATTTTTGTCTTGCTAAGGGACTAGCAAGAGATAAGTTGAGGGGAGTTAATAAACGCCTAATATTGTCATGCATAAGCTCTCTCTCAGAGTCGCTTGACGCGTTTATTGCATTAATTCTGCCTAATTATCCGCTTATCTTGAGATTAGTGTCTTAGCGAGTTTTGTATCTAATATTGTCCCGCTAGGTGTGCTTTTGTTGTGTTTCTGTGTGTTTATAGGCATAGGATGCAATGGCCTTCGAGGAATTGATCAACTACTAGCCAAAAGCTACAAAAGTGCTGATTTAGAGAATTTCCAGAAGCATGATCGATCATGGTATACCATGATCGATCATGGTGCAAATAATCTTCAGGCAGAAGACCCCATGATCGATCATGGGTTGGCCATGATCGATCATGGCCCTGGAAACTTGGCCATTTCACACCCAAAATGGGCTATTTTAGTGGTTCAAGCTATTTTAGATATTTAGCTAGATATTTTGCTACCTTTTAATATATATTATTTCTTTTTCCTTAAAGTAGAGGATATTATCTATTTTTGAAGATACTTAGAGTTCTAGAGAGAGGGGGGAGCTCACTTGTTTGTTGTTCTTCATTTCTCTTGTAAGTTTTTAATTTGTAAGAATGATTTCTTCTTCTATAATATTTGTTCTTGCATCTATTATGGAGTAGTCTATTTCTAAGGTTACGGAGGTTGATTGTGATATGATTTTTGGTGATTAATGGCTCAATCCATATCTAAAGTTTGATAAATATTTGTGAATCTTCTTCTTCTTCATCATATCTTCCATTATTTCAAGCTTTCTAGGTATTTTCATATTAAGTTAAGACTTTATATGCCTTGTATATTTAGTTCTTGGTTGTTAATGAGCATACAACATATTTCTATGGTTCTAGAAAGCTTGTAGTCCCTTTCCCCCATCCATGGAGTTTTTCCCTCTTCATAGAAATTATGAATAGTTCTTAAAACTCCATAGATGGATTTTAAATTTGTTTAGCTTATCTTTGATTCATTTATTGATATATTGAGTGCTTCTTACACTTTATGTGATACTTAGACTCTTTATGTTCTACCATATGTGATAAACGATGAGTTGACTAATTTATCCCATAAACTTTATTCCGTTTCATTGTTAGGATTCACTTTATAATTTTCATTCTTTAAATCATGAGATTACTACACTTGCTTTATGTTAAATCGTTTAATGATGAGTTTGTCATATCTATCTCGGATTAGCGTCATCGGGAATGGGTTGCCTTGCTTCACACCCGTAGCTAAGAGGTAGGAATGATAACCCCGTCTTTGGTGGAATGTCGTTTGTCTCTTTCTCGATATAGCTTCAACTCGGGAATGAGTCGCCTAGCGTCGCACCCTTTGCTATTGAGAGATACACCAACATTCCCCATATTTTGAGAAATCTTGTGTTATAATCTTTGTATGAGCTAGTGATCACCGTCTCTTTAATCATAACTAACCTCCCACTACCTTAGTGCTTTCTTATTAATTTTCACAACCATTTTACATTTACGTTGTTCGATAACCATTTCATCTTACAAGAATCAGAAAACACTTTAATCCGTAATCCATTCCATTCCTTTTCACTTATCCCTGTGGTTCGACACTCGGACTTCCGAGACTATATTACAACTTGACGTGCCTGCACTTGGGCTCTATCGCAACGCGCTAATTCGGCTGCGTCAACATTGTTGACTTTGTTTTTAAAATTGAGATTGATAGATAATGATAAGATCATGAGTTTGAATCCGACCCCCAAATATTTTAGTATTTTTGTTCAAAATAACAATAATGAGGGGAAAATAGGGACACCACAAATCCCAAGAAGGCAACGAGACAAACTACTCAATCAAAGAGGCTGAATATTCTAGAAACTACTGGTGACATTATCGCAATTACAACTTAAAAAAACTCTTAAAAACTTGGAAGTATAGTTCAAGCAATACAAGAATTTTACTTTCTTCATGCTATTCCCACTTCACATTAGTCATGGTAGACTAATTGAAAGACCCAACTATTGATGTGATTTTGCATAGTAAGGAATCCCAGAAAAATACACCTTGTAATTTTGCCCACATATAATCTATTCAAGATTTTGTCTACATAGAATCTTTTCAAGTGGCACAACTACATTATTAGATTGAAACATGTGGAAATTTCTTTTTGAAATTAAAATTTCTTTAGAAATTAAAAGGTGTCTTTTGTTTCGTATCTAAATGAGATGAAATTAATTATTGCTGTAAAAATATACATATGAAATAAATTGCTACTTTTTCGGGAGGTAGGAATATGTTTAGCATCATGCAAAATATTTCTTAGTTACTGTATTTCGAAGAATTGGATTTTATGGAAACTGAAAAAGTAAAAGAACAGCTCATGAAATCACTTTTTACATTTTCCAACCCCCATTAAAGTTAGTGGTTTTTTTTTAAATCATAATCCACTCAATTGTATCCTTAAAGAATAAATTGAAACGGAAATTAATAGAAAGTTAGGGGATCATACATGTGAAAATTTGCAGATAAAATTGTAAATTATAAGGGGCAAAGATATTTAAATTATTGAAGGATATATAAAAGATAAAAAAAATTGTGTGGATGGGATTTAATGCCTTTTTAAATATCAACAATGTCTTTACATGTATTACGAATAGTTCATAGAGACGGAAGCAAATATTGCAAAGATCGAGTTGAATCATGTTTATAAATTAGTGCTCTCATTTTTAATAAACAATTTTTTATGGAAAAAAAATATATTATAGTGGTAAAGAGGCATTTCAAAAATATGATACAACTTCATTTCACGATTGAAATTGGTGTATATATATTTTCTTTCTTTATTCTTTGAACAACATTTTATGACATCTACTTCTAAGTATACACGCAAATTAAAACTCCACTTTTATTTGTTTCAAAATAAAGCCCACTTTGATTTACACACTCTTTGTATAATTTTACATTAATTTTTAATCCATACCTGTTTTCAAAAACACGATTATTCGGACTGGTTTCTGGAGAGGAAAAGGAAATTAAAGGCGGCATAAGCGGCAAAGAAACCCGGTGGTACACCTAAAGCTGGTGGTGTAGCTGTTGTTACAATCGAAGGACCGACTATTAGACCGAGCAAACACGAAGCATCTTCTACAAACCAAGAGTCACTCTCACTTGTTCATTTCCTAGCCACATCTCGAGGCTAAGGAGACTGGAGTAGGTCAAGACCAAGTGCTTGTTTTAATGATCAAACGAGATACATGTTGGATTATTGATCCAAGTGCAACTGGTCATATGACTTATGATAAGTCTATATCTAGTATATGACTCCAACGAATAAAACAAGTGTAGTCACTACAAATGGTGCCTCAAATCCCGCAACAGGGGCTGGTTCTATTGCTGTCACTCATAATCCTTCATTACATAATACTTCACTTGTGTTGTCTCTCTCAAATCACCTACTTTTTCTATAAGTCAAATTACCAAAAAATTAGATTGTTATGTTCTAATGTATCCTACCTTTTGTTTACTATAGGATGTCCAAACAAAAGCGATCATTGAGCATGGAGCTAAAGGATAAGGGTTATATTATATTGATGATGTTACACCAAGCAGAGTTCTTCAGACATGCAATCGTGATAAAATTAAGAAGATTATGTTGTGGCATAATCGATTAAGGCATGCTTCTTTTGGTTATTAAAAAATTATAGTTCCATATTTATTTAATGGAGTTAAACCTTTTGATTTAAAGTGCAAGTAATATATCTTAGCAAACAGTCGATGGATATTTTACCCTCCAAGTTTGAATAAAAGAGAAATCCTTTCGATCTAGTTCATTTCGATGTTTGGGGTCCGTCTCCTATTACTACATCACCAGGGACTCGGTGGTTTGTTCTCTTTGTTGATAATTGCACTTAAATGACATGGTTATATATGATGAAAAATAAAACTGAATTTTGCTTTATTTCTCAAAGTTTTTATAAGATTATCTAAACACAGTTTTCACATTCTTTTAAAGTATTTCGATCTGATAATGGTGGTAAATTTGTTAACGCTACTTTGTCAAATTTTATTTTATTTTTTAGAAAAAAAGGGTTCTTTATGAGACCACTCGTCCTCAAACACCAAAAAAAGATGTTATGGCAAAGAGATAGAATAGCATATTCGAGAAACAGCTCATGCTTTCTTAATTGGTGGCTCTATGCCTCAGTATTTTTGTGATGAAGTAATTACCTAGCTATGTGATTTACTTATTGAATCACATGCCTTCTCGGGTTTTTAACTATTAAACTCCCCTAACATCCTTAACTTCAAAAGTTTTAATATGCTCTACATTAACTCTCACACCTTTTGTTTTTTAAAGTGTAGTGTATGTGCATCTTCATAATAATCAATGCAGCAAACTTGCGATGTGTGCCTTATATTGTGTAGTCTTTGGCTTCTACCGACAATAAAAGGGTTATCATTATTATCACCCTCAGACTCGTCGGTTTTATGTCTCCATGGATGTCACTTTTTTGGAGCATGAAAGTTTAACCAAGAAGTGTCCAATTATATTCCTCAGGGGAGACCAACTGTGAATAACATAATTGGGATTGTGTAGAGGATATAATTTTTGTCTCTGATATTGACAATGTCAAAAGCACAAGTGTACATAGTGCTAGTGCTATCGAAGGTGAGACCGAAGCTGATATTGAGGTTGTTCCTATGAATATAGAGTCTGAATAGGTACTGGGTTGTCTAATGTAATTGATGCTGAAAAAAAAACTCTACTTTAATAATAGTACCCATTCAAGCTTTTCTGGACATCCTTGAGGTAAGACATTCTGAGCCAAATAATTTAAATGAAAATGTTGACTTATATAGATTGCCAATAAGAATGAACAAGGGAAAGCCACCGGATAGGCTCTCACCTGATGGTAAAGCTCAATATGCAATTGGAAATTATATATTTACCCACAGACTGTCATGACAAAGTATTCAAGCATTTGTGAATCAAATGGTAGATATAAAGATTTCCAAAAAAGTTGAAGATGCTCTTAAAAATGCAAAATGGACTAAAGCTATGAATGTGGAAGTGGAGGCTTTACAAAAGAACAGAACATGGGAAATCATTCCATTGCCAAAAGGGAAAAAAGTTATCGGTAAATGGACATGGGTATATATAGTCAAGCATAAGGCTAATGGGACGATTGATACATACAAAGCAAGATTGGTAGCCAAAGGCTATACCCAGATATAAGGGGTTAATTATCAAGAAACCTTTGCCCCAGTTGCGAAGATGAATATTATCCAGTTTCTGCTATCATTAGCAATAAATATGAATTGGCCTCTTAAATAGTTTGATTTTAAAAATGCTTCCCTACGTGGTGACTTATAGGAGGAAGTATATCGTGCAGAATCATCATCTAGTAGTGCATCTAGATCAAGTTCCCATAATAAAGATAGATATCAAAGGTTAGTTGGGAAATTAATTTATTATATGAGAGTTGTAATGCAAATATTGTGCTATTTAAAGGGAGCCCCAGGTAGGGAGTTAATCTTTGAAAGGCAAGGACACCTTGATGTTAAGCGTTATACAGATGTAGATTGGGCAAGCAATATTGCATATAAACGCTCCACATCAAGGTATTTTACCTTTGTTGGGGGTAATTTGGTTACATGGCGCAGCAAGAAATATAATATAGTAGCAGGTTCTGCAGCAGAGGTTGAATACCACCGGAAGGCACAAGGTGTTTATGAACTTCTCTAGTTACACATCTTATTAATTGAAATTGGCTTTCTATGTACCGAGGAAGGTTATGGAGCTTTACTGCAATTATTAAGCTGCACATGATATTTCAAACAACCCAATTCAGCATGATACTACTAAACATGTCGAAGTGGATAGTCATTTCTCAAGAAGAAATTGATTGAAAAGTTTATTGACATTCCATTTATGAAGTCTGAAAAACAAGTAGCTAATATTTTAACACATGCCGCTATTGAGCAAGTTTTTATGACTCACCCAACAACTTGGGCATAGGAGATATCTATGCTCTAACTTAAGGGGGAGTGTTAGAGATAGTCTGTAAGTGAGCATACCAGTATTGGGAGAGTAGCCATACCAGTATGCTAGGTTAATTGTGCTAAGGATATTCTCTGTGTATGAGCATACTGGTAAGTCCTATTAATGGGCTATACTGGTACACATAGGTGGCGAAAAGCAATTAAGGTTAGGTCTTGTGACTTGTATAAATACCCGTTATATATATCTACTCCATAATAATAAGATTCTCTTATTTATTTTAATAACTACTAGACAGTGCCATTTAGTGGCTCTATAAGCGTCTTATTACACTTCTTTACTATTGAAAATGCTCAAAAGCTCATGTTTTTCATGTTTACTAGTGCTCCATTGCATAATTTACCGTGTTATGTTGATGATTGGAGTGGCGAGGCCAAGTAATGTATGGTGGGCACTTGTCCACCTTAGTTTTTTAATTGTGTTTATTTTTTACTTGTAATTTCTGATAAATTAAATCTAATAAGATAGCAAAATAGAATTCCTTAAAATCTTCTTTGCCCCCTCGTTGTAGATTATCATAAAATTTATAACTAAGAATGACATTTTTAATACTTTCAAATGATATTTGCGATATTTGTTTTTTTATACCTTTGACGATTTAATGTCATTTTTTTTAAATACTGTGTATCAAAAAGTCACATGCATCATAATTAAAAAAATTACCCCTCCACCACTTGGTGGTTATATATCCAACATTTGTTGTGGTGGACCAAACTAACTGTGAATTATATGTCTGCGTGAACTGGGTGTGTAATATATGATAATTTGGTTTGAAGGATCTTTTCTATGAGCAGTTATTCCCATTATAAATTATTACTATAAGAAGTATACTAAACAAATATTACAAAATTTGCTATATATGAAAAGCACAAAAAAGATATCTATTTTATTTACAATAATGTCCATATTGCACAATAGACGCTACTACATCTAGTGATATCTAAGCAACAGATGGAGATGGAGCTTTGTGGTGCTTAACATTTCAAGTTAAAGCTCAAGTACATCTTTCCTCTTATTCGTTAAGAAATAAATAAAAAAACAAAATTTGTAAGGAATATATGTTTAGGCAATTATTATTGCCGGAGCATCATGTGCATGTATATATATGCATATTATGTTTCAATCACAATACATTACTCTGGAAATAGCAATTGAGTGTATTCAAACAGTTTCAATGATTGGTACTTTACTAGTACTTGAAACACTTAAAACATCAACAATTTGATCATCTTTGTTAGAATTGGACAAGTTGCGATCCTTGCTCTTGCCCCATATCACCAAGTATAGCCCAATAACAATTATGATTGCTCCAATAACCCTAACCATACAAAAAAACATGAAATATAAAATAGTTATAGCATTTTACTTGGCCAATCCAATCAAATATTTTGAAAATTTATTATATATATACTTCCCATCTAGATCTAGTACGGATCGGTCATTAGTTACGATTTTTGTCACTAAAACATGGGGAGATGTTTTTCAATGACAGAAATTTGCTGATAAAGGCAAGTCTATATACAGACCAATCTATACCATATCCCCTTTATATATATACCTAGGGCAATTCATGCATAGCCTAACATTTAGCTGTAAGATAATATATTTTCAGAATTATTATTTAAATAGTTTATTAGATAAACTCATTAAATAGTTTGATAAATTTATCAATCTACTTAATTAAAACATGAAAAAAAATTATTTTTAAAAAATGAAAAATATATAGCATATACATCATTTAACATATGTCATATTCTCATCAAAGTAGAGCATTTTACATATTAAAATGAAAGATAACCTACATGTTAAAGATATTAACAACGAAAATAATAAACTCTTGTATGAGAAACTGTACAATATTTAATGCATATTGGGAGTTTATTCTTTCTAAATATATGTGTTTAACATGTGCTCTTAAGACGCACATTAACGTAACCCTATTATTACGTTAATAATGTAAATTTATATCTTAAACGGTTCTTGCGCACTTGTATATATATACCTTCCGATGTCCAATTGCTCAGATAAAATGAAGGAGCCCATAATAGCAACAATAACCATGCTTAGAGGATTGAAAGCAGTGGCAAACACTGGCCCCTTTTCCCTCATTATTATTCCTGATATATAATAACTTAACCCTGTGCATATTAATCCCTGCATATATCCATCAAAACTAATTAATTAAATTAAAAATAATATATATATATATATATGTATCCTCTAATTAATTAATTACTTCTTTTTACACTATTTTGGAAACCCAAATACTCAATCGTATGGATATATAAATTATGCCGAAAGCGTATTTTAGTTAACTACTAAATTAATATTATCACATAGTCCACCATATCATGGAAAAATCGTATAAAAAAAGTAAAAAAATCTCATTTCATCTCAAATTAGGAGTTCCTTTTTATACTTTTGGATTAAAAAAAATATTTTAAAGAAACCCACAAGTTCTATATAATTAGTGGTTATTATGATATTCCGTCTATTGAACATATTCTGAGAAAAACACAGGAGCGTTAATCTAATACGTTGCAAAAAGAAAAATGATTTTTTTTTAATTTATGCCCAGAGGGAGTAATTACGATAAAAGCTAAATTATTTTTAATTATTTTAAAAATAAAAAGAAGTACAGCATATAATTCAAAGACTATTTTAGGAACTATAGAATTAAAATGAAGACGAAATTAAAAAGAAAAAAAAATACAATCACTTACACTATAAAGTGCAGCCAAGAGTTTAGTATCAAAGTGAATAGACCAAATAGAAGTGTTGCCCTTTTCAACAATAAGTGTTAAAATAGCTCCTTGTAATGTGCCTCCCCCACATATTAGAGCTGTGAGGGATAGCTCTGCTGGGTATGTCTTCAATGTAACTGCCTGTATATCAATAATTTTAAATTAAATTCTTATTAATTTACAGGTTTTATTCTAACAAAAATAAATATATTGGCAATGATTGGTTCTTAGTGATTCTAAATGCTCCTAGTATTCAAATTAATTAAAATCGTGGCACATTCAATACTTGTGCATTATTACATATTGTAATTCTCGATACTTTCTAGTTTATATACATTTTGGAAAAGATGTAATATACTTGGTTGAGTAGTTAGATTTATGTATTCGTAGGGAAAGATAATGGGTTTAATTCCCAATTCAAAAAATCATTTTTTTTAAGCATGAAAAGTATTTTAGTAATTCTAGGTGCATATCAAAAAGCAATCGTTAAGTCTTATTCAATTTTAGTAAGTGTTGTATATTTTGTAACAAAAATTTAAAATCTCAAGAAGATATATAAGTGTCGTCCGTTCGGGGTTTCAAACAGGTAACACTTATCCGTCTAATGAGGGGAGGGAATTTAAATTTATCTTTTGCGTAATAACAATATGTTATAAGATAAGCAAATGATAAATTTAAAGTCGATTAAATTCTTTATCATATATTGTTTTCGAAGGAGAGTTCTTTATTATAAGGAGAACGTACACTTGCAATTTTGGAAATCCAAATGCATATTATTATTTTTTTGTTTTTGAACCTAAATGGACAATTATATATTTGGTACTCAAACATACTACTCCATCACCTTGTGTCATTTTTTAATTTTTTTTTTAAACATAACAAAGGGCTGCGCTAAGGTGATCTATAAATTTATTTTTTTTAACAGAACGAAGGGCAAAAGCCCTGCCTTGTGGTCTATCCTAATCACAAGCATTTGAATCACTCAAGAATCAAACTCAGCTGGGTAACTAGTTCAATGCCATTGAAGAAGCTTCTCCCATATCCACTACGGGTCGACAAATCCGAAAACCAAACTATCGAATGATACCAATCCGTTAAAAATTGAATCGGAAAAAACTAAAACAATAAAACGGAAACATAATATATTTGGTTCAGCTTTGGGGTGTACAAGTGTAAAACATAATCAAACCAAATCATTGCGTATATGACTCGAAAATAACATTATTTCACTATCTAAGGTAATATTATTTCACTATCTAGAATTTTATGTTACTAAAATATACAAGTTATAGTAAGAACCCAACTCTTTAAGCTATCATGAATATTAGAGTTACATTGTAAATGTAAGAGTTAAAAAAAATTCTATCCAAAATAAATAAGAGCAAATATAGAGTTATTATATTTCTAACCAAAATAAGTGTTGTCTTACAATTTATTTTCTTTTAAAAAAAATATATATGAAAACTGAATAAAACATAATTGAAACCGAACTGAAAAGTTTAGTTCAAGTTTGAGTTTATAAGATTTAAAAACCGAACCGTAATCGAAACCAAAATTTCAAATTCGATTTAGGTTTGAGTCTCCTATTTTCCACCTTCAATCGAAACCGAAAACTCCCCTAATACCCAACTTTATGTATCTTTGGTACATGGAATTTGTCCTAATATTTTTTATTTTTTATTTTTTTATACTTTGTGGAATGAAAGCTAAAAGACTTACTTGGAGAATGACAAAGCTGGCCCAGCAAAAGCAACCTATTGTGATCATAATAGAGCCCTTGGTGGGATCTTGATGAACACTTGTACTACTAGATTCAGAATTGATAGTGTGGCTCTTGGTCCATGGTAATCCAATAGTATGCCCTTTGATCAAAGTCATGATCATAGCTCCACCCACTGTCACTAGTGTCCCCACAATCTTCCCATGACTATGTATGCTCTTTAAATTAACCCTCTCTAGCCTTCAAAAATTATTTAAATCCACCATTAGCCATACATAAGTCTAGTACTCATTTCTTTTTGTGCAATTAAATGCTTTATTAAATTGGTTTGTCAAAAAATGTAGAAATAATCATGAAAATTCCAACAAAATTTCACAAAAGTGAAAAAAATTTGAAAAAACAATCCGTTTCCTAAGATTAAAAGTCAATATTACACTGTTATTTTTTTCACATTTTTGTACAACATGGATATAATTCCTTTAAAGGAAAGAAATAGAAAAGTTGATAAATTGCTTAGTAGATATTAGGGATGACAAAAACACTCTCGGATTCAGGTCCTCGACCCTATGAGGGTAGGTATGGGGACAAGTAATCAGGAGCAAGGGCGGGTCGGAGATTTTTTAAATTAGTTGGATTCGGGTATGGGTGACTCCACCCCGTTCCTGTCCCGATATACTTAATTTTGTAATTTTTTTACTTTTTGCTTATATATGTGTATATATATAATTAGTTCATTGTTGATTGTGTAAATATATAATTTCATCTAATGCATATATATATATATATATATATTATAATATTATATTATTTATAACTTCACTTTTCTTCTTGTTTTTTTTTTATGTTTTTTTTTATAAAAGAAATTGTGGACATTGCACTCATAAATTTTTTGAAAGACGAGTCTCTCAAAAATAAAATGAGAAAACAACAAGCTTTGAAATAGTTTAAATAACTTATATAATAGTAGAACATGTAACACACGCGATACTTGTGCAATATTTTATTAAATAAATCTTGACATTTAAATTGTAATTAAAATCTTTTTTAAAAAAATATGATAATGTTTGAACAACCGGTGGTGTTCATTGGTAGAATTTAAGGTTATAAATTACATTTAATCACATTACAACAATCGTTTTTTTTTTCCTTATTAATGAAAAATAAATTTATAATTTGAAGTACAAATTGAGAGTGCTTCAATCAATTAATATAATGCAATAAATTATTATAATATATATTAATAAATATTGATAATGATAAATGTATTAAATTAAATAATAAAATTATTAAAACAAATAACGTATTAAAAAGCGTATTTGTCAATATCTACGTATCCATTTACAACATTGAGAAATGTAATTCCGGTCTAATAATTTAATTTGGTATCCATATATATAAGTTTAGGCCCAAGAACAAGCTAGAATTTTGTGGGCCTAAGGATAATTACCTAAACTTGGGCTTTTGCTTTTGTGGGCTTCTCTTTTCATTTGTTTAAATGGGCCCAACTTTCAAGCTATGTGGGTTGTGTGGCCTTTTGTCCAAAACTGATTTGTCATGATGAACTCTGACTCTTTGCCTTTGTATAGAGATTTTCTATAGTGATAAAAATTACTTTAAAATAAAGTTGAAAAAAGATATGGACCATTCGTTTAAAGGTAGACCGCTTAAATTTATACTTCACTCTATATTTAAAACGAACTCTCGTCAGAGATAGTAACTACTTGATAAATAGTATTTCTCATTATGAATGCTCTCTCTCTCTCTCTCCATATATATATATATCACACACACAAACAGAGTAAACATAATGAGAATGCTTCGTTCGATAATTAGATAGAAAATGATAGGAAAAAACACTTAATTTGAGAGACAAACTGTAAAATAAATTAGAAAACTTCTATCTTTCATTAATTTTTGAGAAAAACTTTTCTTCCGCACCACCCAAAGAAAAATATTTCATGTCAAAAAGTAATATAACATCTAGCGGTTTATTTTTTAATTTCTCATACTTGATAAATAGTATTTCTCATTATGAATGCTCTCTCTCTCTCTCCATATATATATATATATATCTCACACACACAAACAGAGTAAACATAATGAGAATGCTTCGTTCGATAATTAGATAGAAAATGATAGGAAAAAACACTTAATTTGAGAGACAAACTGTAAAATAAATTAGAAAACTTCCATCTTTCATTAATTTTTGAGAAAAACTTTTCTTCCGCACCACCCAAAGAAAAATATTTCATGTCAAAAAGTAATATAACATCTGGCGGTTTATTTTTTAATTTCTCATACAAATTAATTATTATTTTTCATCTTATTACGAGACGGAAGTGAAAAGATGGAAATAGTACCGAAAGATCCAAGCCATCAAAAAGGTAAGGGCAGGAAGAATGTTGCACATAGCTACTGCAAAAGTCGCCGATGTATACGCCATCCCCGCATAGTACAAGTTCTGGTCTAAAACTGGCCTACATATAGTATCAATAAAAATAATAGTTGTCCTTAAAAATAATTTTAATAAATTAACACTTGAAAATATATATGGTGATACTATATATATAGCCGAGACAGTTATACTTATTGTCAAAGAAATGTACAATTTTAAAGCTTATAATATAACTTCTCAAAGTAGTAATGTAATCTAGCAAAGAGAAAATTATTCTAGCAATATGGCTATCCTAAAAATAATGTTGCTAAAAAGTTCGTATAATATAATGGCACTTTAAGTATTTTAAAATTAAATCACGTAAAGCAAGAGGATGTTAATTTATTCAAGATATGAAGAAATAAATAATTCTTTTAGAGACCTTTACTTAAACTTAATCACTTCAACAGATAAATATTCAGTGAAGAAAAAGTTTTGACACTAAATGTTATGTTTTCCGACAAAATTACATTAGTGGCAAAAAATTTCATCACAACATAGTCTTAAAACCGTCACTGGTAACAAAAAATTGATTTTTGTCGCAAAATGTTTTGGTTACTAAATGTCCATATATACATCACTAAAATATGGTCAATATTAAGGAAATAGCAATTGGTGAAAAAACTATGAGTTTCTTAACCAATTTTTTGCACATCGCAAATTTTTTGATTGATTCCAATTTCGACACTAAAAGCTAGAATACATCAAGTGCTAGGGGTTTTTTATGAATTACCCCTATATTAGTTGCATATTTTAAAGATACTCCCATGTTTTCATACTTGAGTTACCTCCTAAAATTTAACAGAAGGTAAATCCCGTTGAGTAACATGGGGTAACTTAGAAAAGCCCTAAGTGATAAAACACAAACCTTCCTCACTAGATGAGTGTATTCCATGACAAAAGTGTATTTTATTGCCAATATTTCGTCACTAAAGATTCACATTTTCGGCACTAATAGAATGCTTTAGTTTGAGAAATATGTAAATAAAATTTGGTTTAATTGAATTTTTTTAAGATGGTAAAAGTTATATGCTTAGAAAAAAGATTAAAAAAAAACAATCATAATTATTACTCTAAAAAGCCCAGCACCATTATCTTGAAGAAAGTTGAGATAGTCATTGGTGGCCTCACTTTCCTGTTAGAACAAAAATTGCTCAAATAATTAGTTCCAATTATTCATACGCACATGCAAAAGGATAATTTCCATTTAGATCCCCTTCATTTTGTCAAATTGTAGTTACACCCCTCAGTTTTCCCATAATATAATTCAGAGATCCCTTATCTGTCTTAAATTATAAAAAGAGCTGTTAGTCTACCCTAAATAGTATATGATTATTGACCTTTAATACATCCTTGAAGTTTGCCTATTTATTACTCTGTTCCTTAAAGTTTCATTTACTGCAGATGATCCTCAAAATTGGAGCCACAACTCACTTTCATCCAAAATTGGATGCCCTACCAATTTTTTGAATGGAAAATCAATTTGTCCAATGGACAAGGCATTCAATTTTGGATAAAAGTGTAATTCGGCTCAAACTTTGAGGATGAAATTGTGGAAAATGAAACGTAGGGACCAAAGTAAGTAAAAAAAAAAAACCTTTAGAGGCGTATATGGTCAGTTACCCAATATCTTTTTATATAAAAAAGGAGGTCTAAGTCTCTCTCTTTTTACTACAAATAAATCAAGAAATCCCTCACATCCCCAGGGGAGACTCAAACCCAGAATTTTCCAAATCCAAGTAAGCGCCTTTACTACGAAATAATTTTGCCGAGCAATATGTACAAATCAAGCGTGCCTAATTACAAGTAGAAGAAAATGAAAAATCCTTCACTGTTACTTTTTCTTATTTATTTGGTAATTTTTTTTTTATTAATTTATTTTAATAAGTTAATAAAAAATATAATTTTTAAAAATTACAAAAAAAAATCAGGAGAAGTTTGTGATATATATTTTAGAAAACACAGAGGGTATCACTAATAGTCCGTTTCATAAACAATTGTGAAGTATATGATTGGAAACATTTTATAAAAAGTTGAAAAAAAAAATGAACGAATATTACTTGGTGAAATGTTTTTCAACATTTTTTTTATTTTTCATGGAAAATTTTCTTACCCCCCCCCCCCCAAAGACGAATTTTATTCCATAAGAAAACCCAATTCTTATAAAAATAAGTATTTGTGACCATTTCCCTTTATCAAAAGCACCCTAAGCTAAATTTACAGCATAATATTCAAGGTAAAGGAATTGAGAGAGAGAGAGAGAGAGAGAGAGAGAGATGACCTTTCAAAGAAGATGGCAAAAGGAGCAAAGAAAAGAGTAGCAATAGCATTTCTATAAACAGCAAAAGTGTAGTGGTTCATGCCTTGGTTTAGAGCTGTTTTTGCTAATATTACCATACCAGCATACCCAAATTGCACCAATATCACTAACAAATATGGCTTTGCTCTACTTATTTCTAAGTTACAAACCACCTTCTCCCCCATTGACATCTCTTAATTTTCTTATGAATATATATTATTTTATCACCTCTCTCTCTCTCTCTCTCTCTCTCTCTCTCTCTCTCTCTCTCTCTCTCTCTCTCTCTCTCTCTCTCTCTCTCTCTCTCGTGAGCTTAATTTTGTGAAATAAGCAGGTGGGCTTTTGTTGTGCATATATGGAGAAGGGATATGTATGTATCTATTCACTCACATGTATGAAAAGTGAAAAGGATGTATCTCCACCCCCACTAGCTACGTGGGGGTGGAACTGCATGCATGGAATTATTCTAAGCGGAGGAATGTAGCATGATAATATTCAACAATTCAAAAGGTCAGGTGAATCTTTGCTTCTTCTTTACTTTTTTTTATCTTTGCCACGAAGCGTCCGGTTAATTTTCGCGCGACTTAACTAATTCCCACTTAGGGAACAGATCAATAACTACTAGTGTGTTTTTACAGCTGCCATGATCGACTTGAACTAAGAAGCTCCCAATTGAACCTAATGAGCTACCACTGGACCACTCGTGATGGTTATGTGATTCATTGCTGTAACATATATAAAACAAATACATTTAGTTATTCAACTTAATAATTGGAGCTCATTTACTTTTCAATGAGTAATTTTTGAATTTTGATGATGCAAATAAAGAGTTCTCTTTTATTTTTATACGAACCATAATTTTATAGTTGTCACCTTAATTAGTAAATATATTCTTGTGGATTATTCAATTTAAGATCTCTTTATTAGGAGGACAAAGAATAAGCTAATAAATTACAAGACAGTTGTTAACGAGATACACATAAAGAGTTTTCAAAATGTTTATTAATTCTAAAAATTCACGTGAAGGGATTTAATGTCTTAGGACTATAGTTAATCTTGCAAAATAATACTATATATTACCTTTGGTCCATTCTTGCAAAGTAGTTTTCCCATATATGTAAGTTGGAGGGGCCACCAACCTATTTATTTGAATTGACAAAAATTAATTAAGGGTATATAATTGACATTCCATATAATCGGAAATTTTTAAAGTGCGGACCGGTCCATACTAGAAACGAAGTCTCTATATAATTTCTCTAGCACTCGAAATCTACTACAAATGTAAGTAAAGTGTTCTTTAGAATATAAAAACTATGTTACTAAAGATCATACTGAAACGCTAGACTGCTTATACAAAGTGCAAATTGTGCCCTTAATTATTAATTACTTGACACATTTGTGCTAATTTTATGTCCTTAAAATTATAAATAATGGTATTAGCATTACATTTGCACTCCAAAAAGTGTTTTCAATATATAAAAAGTGTTCCAAAAGATTCATATCAAGGATCATTAAAAATAATTTTAGAATATTGCGAGTAATTGTGTGAAGTGCTAATATCAATATTCTAAAATTATTTATATTTGCAATTGGGGCATATTTCCATAAAGTCGGCCACATCATCTTGTAAAGTAAGACATATTATTTTTAAAAAGAAAAAATAATAATTCGGTGGGGTATCATGCTGTTGAGTAATTTTGTAAATAGTAGCACTATCGACAAATAAATTATATTTATTACCAAGATATCGTGCAAATGTTAGAAATATATAGAATACTTATCAAAATAAAACTATACAATTTTAGAAATAATTCCATTTTACAATTGTAAGTAGCAAAGCTTGGATGGGCAATTAGGGGCAATTAAAAAAAAAGGCTTATTAGAGAAAGATTTTCATACTAAGGCCAAGGAATAATTTTTTTTTAAATAAAGGGCCTATTTTTTATTTTATTGATAATATGACATGTGCCTTTTCTTTTATTATAAAATGACATCCCAACCCTTAAAATAAACTAAAAAAATATCAATATGCATTAAAATATGAACTGCAATATGAACTTTGCAGTTTATATTTCACTGCAATATGAACTTTGCAGTCCATATTTCACTGCAATGTGAACTTTGCAGTCGATATTTTTAGTGCAAAGTTCATATTGCAGTCCATATTTCACTGCAATGTGAACTTTGCAGTCGATATTTTTAGTGCAAAGTTCATATTGCAGTCCATATTTTACTGCAATGTGAATTTTGCAGTCCATATTTTTAGTGCAAAGTTCATATTGCAGTACATATTTCACTACAATATGAACTTTGCAGTTCATATTTTATTGCAATATGAACTTTGCAGTCCATATTTTTTGTGAAAATTTCATTAAAAGGGGTAATTTAGGTAATATATAACATGTTTTTATTAATTAAATGATATTTAAATTTATTCAAATACATTCATTTAAAATATAAAACAAAATAGGCATCTTACACTAATTACCAATTAAAAATAGGCCCTTCATTCAAATTACCAATTAAAAATAGGCCCTTCATTCAAAAAAATATTATTCATTGGATTTTTGGTAAAAATCAATGTATAATAAGCCCTTCTACCTAATTTCTAGGGGCAATTATTATTAAATTCCCATTTTTTAAATTCAACTTTTACTAGATGATCGGTTGAATTGCATAATACATTTTTTTTTAATGTAAGTGATAAATTAAATATAATAATTACTTTATTTTATGTAAGTACTCCAACTTTTAATTATTTGAACTTAAGTCGATTTAGGTATGGATCTGAGATATAAGTTATTAGAACTAGAATTCCAAAATCAAAGTAAAAAATTAAAAAAGAAAGACGTAAAGGATTAAAGGAATAAATTGGTGTACCTTCTTAGGTAGACTAAATTTAAGTTAATGGTCCCAATCATGTTACATTTTTTTTGACAATTTTAATGATGCATATTCTATATTTTAAGAATCTAGTATAAACCAATTTTTAGTAATAAATTTTTGTAACTAAAATTTGGAGAGATAATTTTTAGCGATGAAAATTCATTGCTAAAAAACTGTCCATGCAAGATCATCGCCAAAACATTAGCCAGCACAATGCGATTTCATATCTTACAAGAAAATCTAGCAATGTTTTAAAGATCTCAAAGGGAATAGATACTTTGTCCCTTTTGAAAATGCAAATAAACTCAAAATGGTTAAAGCATTGAAACGTGTTTTGTAACAAGCCTATCTTCTTATGGCCCCAACCCATCACATGACTAGTTAAAGCCTAAAAGGAGTCCATAAAATAATTCTAAAAGGGTCTTAGCAAAATTGTAAAGCATTTACCTTTTTTGTTTTCTTTTAACTTTAATTAATTTTATTTTTTAATTTTAATTAGGGCAATGAAAATTCAAACTTCAATCACCTCCCAATTTTCAGAACACTACTAATTATTAAAACTATGTTGGCTACATATTTCAACATTTCTAGTACAATTATTAATAAGATGGGAGCAGTTGGCTAGTCTAAATGGCGTCCTCTTGGACCTAGGAGTATATGGGTTCCAATTTTATCTAATGAACAAAAAAATTAATTGGATGGTAATATTGTGAATAGTTTATACTACAGTAAAAATAACTTTTCTGTGACAAAAATATCTTGTTATTAAAATTCTATTTTCCATCACAAATGATATTAATGACAAAAGATTTCGACACTATGTTGTCACGAAATTGCATCCTTAAATTACGATGAGACTAAAAATCCCACGATCGTGAAATCGAAGATTGCATGAAGCAATATATAAAATCCAATACTTACTACTCCACCTATTTCAATTCGGTTTTAGATTAGATGCTTAGAACTCTAATATCTTATCATATAAGGTGACTTGAGACGATAAATCCCATGTCAAGAAACCCAATTAATTTTGCCTAAATTGGTCTGTCCCTGAAATTTGTATCCAAGGTTCTAAAATAAGGAAAGTAAGTGTAACTATTTAAATTGTAAGGGAGCCAAGTGTAATTAGGGCATACAACATTGAAGAAAACTATAATATATAGAGAGAGATAGTTAGACTATAAAGAGGGATTCCCTCTCTTTAACTAAAAGAAAGAATGATCATTTCGAGAGGTAATTAGATGAATTTTTTTGTAAGATTTTGTAGAGATGATCTATATTATAATTAGTTCACTTCCACCAAATTTCATAAAAAAATTCAACCTAAAAGTGGGTGAGATGATCATCAAAAACTTTAACGGCCAAAATTGTACATATATGTAAATTTTTCAAAACACTCACTTTTAAATTGAATTTTTTTATGAATTTTTGTGAAGGTCATCTATTCACTATATAAATCATTTTTACAAATTTTAATAAAAAAATTCATCGATTTATCTCTTTAAATAATTATCCTTTTTTTATTAAAATAAAAAAATTTCTTTTTATAACTTAACTATATATATATATTTTAAGAGTTCAAATATTCTAAAGTTTTAAAATAAAATCTGACAAAAAAAAAAGATAGTGTACGTTACTATACGTTACTAAACATTTTCTTGGAATTAATACCTCATCCATTCAATATCTTCTCTATTTTTTATCACATCACATCACATCACATCACATCACGGTCATTAATTATAACACTTGCATTGTACTGAATATGTTTTATTAACTCAGGTTACCCTTACATAGTAGCAAAGCCTGGATTTAAACGAAGGGTTATCAAAGTTAGCAGTATAATATATATTTTTTTAAATAGTTAAAATATAACTAATAAATAAATTAATAATATGATAAAAATTTTAACATAAATATAATAATAGAAGTCTTTTATACAATTCAACAAGAAACATTAACTACAATTAAAAATTGCATTAACATTCTACGATATATGACTTTCTAAAAATATTGCAAGACTTCATTTAAAATGTTGTTTAAAACACTGGACTTCGGGTTGAGAATAAAATTGTTTAACAACTCTCTCCGATCTTTTTCAAAAATTTATCTATTACCATTGTTTCAAAAATCAATTTTAGTTCATTAAACTAAGTCTAATTGAAATTAGGGCCAAATTTATCAAAATTGGTGTTAAAGTTATTAGGGTATTAAATCAAAAATCAAACAACCAACAACAAGAAAAATATAGCATCAAAGATCAAACTAATAACAATATAGAGCGAAGGATAGGAAAGGAGTTGGTCCAGTGGTAATTAAGCAACCTCCACCCTTTGTCTTAAGATCAAGTGTTCGACTTACATAGTTGGGAAGGGAGGGGGGGTTCTTTGTTTCCAAAGTCAATGGAGAAACTTAGACCTCCTTTAATTTATCTATTTTTTTAAATATATATATGTGTATATAGAACAGTGAATAATAAATAGTGCCCAAAATCAAAAAGAACAAATAAGATTTATTAAAGTATTAAACTATGTAACTATCTTGACCGGC